>JAMKQA010021211.1:0-15246 GCA_024699735.1 Posidonia australis | reverse complement strand
TTGCGTGAACCACATGCATGGGTCCAACAACAATTTTGGCCCCCAGTCCAGGCTTTGTTTGCATTCAGGCAAAATGCTTAGCGTGTGGGCCAGATGTGTGGTCCACATGAGCGGGTCTGGCAGGGATTTTTGGAGGTATTTCGTGGTTTTCTGGTAAAAACGTATTTTTAATGTAGTGGCTTCAAGGTTAGGTTTGTTTTGCCCATTTGAGTTTGGATCGTAGGCCATCAATCGTGTTCTTATGGGGCACCTGATGTGTGATTTTGTTGAGGTTTTGAGAGAGTCTTCCAAATATATAAAATGGTTTTAAGAATGGTTTTGAAAGAGATGTGTTGGCCCATTTTGAAAAATGGTTTTCCTGATTTTCTGTGTGCAGGTTGAAACACAGTGGGACCGTGTTGTCGGGACCAAGGAATGTGACGACATTCTCAGGTGGTCGGGCACGTCTCTTTGGTTGAGGTCGAGGGTCGAGATACCTAAGGTTGAGGGTCATCGGGTCTTGGAGGTATGAGACCCCTAACTGTCGTCTGAAGACTAGAGTTGTGGTACACAGGTTGAGGTGCCTTGTGACATGACGGGGAGGTATGATACACTTGTTGTCACTGTGAGCACTGAGGCTCGAGTGTTGTCGGATGTAGAGGTATGACACTTCATTTTGAGCACCATGTGGAGGATGCCATAAGGTGGGGTATCTTGTGGTGGCAAGTATGGGTGGGACACATGCCCTATAGCTAGTAGTGTCTTGAGAGAGAGGACTACATTCCCATAGTCCATGCTTTGTTTGCAAAATACTAGGGGCACAGGCCGATTGCGTGAACCACATGCATGGGTCCAACAACAATTTTGGCCCCCAGTCCAGGCTTTGTTTGCATTCAGGCAAAATGCTTAGCGTGTGGGCCAGATGTGTGGTCCACATGAGCGGGTCTGGCAGGGATTTTTGGAGGTATTTCGTGGTTTTCTGGTAAAAACGTATTTTTAATGTTGTGGCTTCAAGGTTAGGTTTGTTTTGCCCATTTGAGTTTGGATCGTAGGCCATCAATCGTGTTCTTATGGGGCACCTGATGTGTGATTTTGTTGAGGTTTTGAAAGAGTCTTCCAAATATGTAAAATGGTTTTAAGAATGGTTTTGAAAAAGTTGTGTTGGCCCATTTTGAAAAATGGTTTTCCTAATTTTCTGTGTGCAGGTTGAGACATAGTGGGATCGTGTTGTCGGGACTAGGGAATGTGACGACATTCTTAGTTGGTCGGGCACGTCTCTTTGGTTGAGGTCGAGGGTCGAGATACCTAAGGCTAAGGGTCGTCGGGTCTTGGAGGTATGAGACCCCTAACTGTCGTCTCAAGACTAGAGTTGTGGTCCACAGGTTGAGGTGCCTTGTGACATGACGGGTAGGTATGATACTCCTGTTGTCACTGTGAGCACTGAGGCTTGAGTGTTGTCGGATGTAGAGGTATGACACTTCATTTTGAGCACCATGTGGAGGACGCCATAAGGTGGGGTATCTTGTGGTGGCAAGTGTGGGTGGGACACGTGCCCTATAGCTAGTAGTGTCTTGAGAGAGAGGACTACCTTCCCATAGGAGTTGGCTTTGTGAGGATTCTTTAGGTGGGAGAATTGTGGGACGACGCGACTCCTGCATAGGGTGGCACGTCGTGGTAGTGCAGTGCACCACGATGACTACTTGAGGCTAGTGTTGGTTACTTGACGTAAGGCTTCTTGACTCACTGTGTGGTTTTGACCATTGTGGGCCTTGTTTGTGGTTTTGGATTAGTAGAGCTCTGTTTGCTGTTTTGGCCAGTGTGGACCATATTTGCAGTAGTTTTCGGCTTGTTAGGTGTGGTTGGTCAATTCTGGTGGTTTTGGAGAAAATGATTTGCGAAATGAATTTAAAGGAAAAATTAATCATAGTTTTGTTTTCTGTCGTTTTTATAGGGTGCGTGTTTGGTTAATTTTGTCACTCACACTTTTCTTATGGTTTTGGGTTTCAGTTGTAGGCAAGCAGATTTTTTTAGCATAGTGCACATAGTTTGGAGTCTCGTCGCCACACACACGAGTTCCTAGTAAATGATATTTTTGTTTCGCTTTGATTTTCTTGTAATTTAATTTGTTTTAAATTATTATGGGAATTGGGGCATTACAACTTACATGCAAGAACAAGCTCATGCACCAAAAATTTGAGTCATCTAAATAATCCACGTGTAAGAAGAATTAATCAATAAGGGTCACTTTCAAGATTCCACAATAATCATCAATAATAATCCAAAAGAAACAATATTATTCATTATAAATCTCCATGAAGAACTAAATTCCAAATCATCCTCAATAAATCAAATTCACAACACCATCAAACGGAATTATCAAACCCTAAACCCAAAACTAACAACCCACTACACTCAAGCATAGAGCATCGCACCCCCAATACATGCAATACTACACACCTCAAATACACGTCTTTAATATGCACCCCAAACACATGCCTATCAGACACAGTAGAACTTAAGAAAGACAAACAAAATTGTGTATGTTACACCTCTAAACAAACACTACCATAGTTGTGGCCTATTGTAGAGGATCCTAAACCAAGTCGTATGTTGTAGAGGCTACTAGCCAAACTGCATGTTGCAAGGTTTACAAGCCTAGTCACCTATCAATGGGGCAACTAGTCTATCCACTATTAGGATGGTGCCTATGTCTTGCTAATTACTTTCAATTTATTTTTAGTAGGTGAGTTAATGGAGATCCTTTGGAAATATCTAGAAATATTTTATAGACATATTTATGTAAATTGAGCACATTTATCCAAAATCTAGAGAGATGTCAAGAAATTTTGGGGAAAATGTAGAAAATTCTAGAAAATTGTAACACCCTGAACTTAGGTACACTACCCAAATCATAGTATCACAAGCAAAAACAATAATTACAACATTAATTAAACAACTGCAACTAACTAAGACTCACATCTAGGAACAATGTGTAACAAGTGGCTCCTACACAGGCATTGGAACCGAACTACACTACTTGCACCTGAAACCAAACAAAGCACGCATGAGTGACATCAAAGTCACCTAGTACATGCCCCACACAGAAAACCACAGCAAAACAGTAAGAAAATACAAGCCTAAACTATTACTAAATGTGGTTTTCAAATTCTATTTCAAAACATCATTTCTTTTTAAAACATTTGAAATCTCTATCCAAAATCATGCCTTTTTCAAAAGCTCACATTCTCTTTTTCAATTCATGCATCTTTAAACCTTTTTATGCATTTCGAGAAATCTACATTCTCGACCAAATCTAGCCTAAAACATACGGCCTCACAGGGCTCAAAACAAAACTATATACATTGGCTAGCAACTAGTTAAAACATGACACTTATTCTTTGTTAGAATCTAAGGACAAGACACAAATCTAATTCTAACTAAACCACACATCTTATTTCTACGTTTCTTATTAGTGTTACCTTGATCGAAGGTAATCAGGCACTCAAGCAGTACTTGAGGACACCATCTCCCCTACCTCCCTCCATTACCGCGATGAAGTCCCTACGCGGGAGGAAACTGCCTCGGCCAACAGGCCTCAATTTCAATTCAGATGAATGGGGGTACGTATTTTTCTAACATCCAATCGGTGACCCGACCACCAGCTTCATATACCTACGCTTAGCCTACACTATCTCAAGCTCAGTGACCACAGTCGTATCTTACAATTGATATCTTATCAATTTACTAACACAAACCCCTCATGGTCCCACACTAGCAACCATGGTCATATCTGATAATTGGTTTTATTGGAGTCTCATATTCCTACCACATTACCGACACCAACCCCTCGTGGCTCAAAAACACATTATTATTTTCTTTTTCAAAACTCTTGAGTTTTCTTTTAAAACTGTTACATATTCTCTTTTCTTTGCTGGGAATCATTCCCATGCAAGTCGACCATCCATTTGGTCCTAGGCTCAAAATCATATAAAATCATGCACTCATATTCATTATTGGGTCTCATGCCCAAAAACCACAACATACTACACATTTATCAATTTCTTTCATTTTTAGAGCCTTAAGCCCAAAACCATGTTCAACTTTATTCATTTGAATTCCATATTCTTCCATGTCATCCACATGGGGAAAATCACATTAACACTTGTCCATTATCCATTTAAACCACCCATTTCCATTTTTCATAATCATTATTTCATATGACCCAGGGGTATGGTTCAGCAGATTGAACCAGATTGGTATATCGAATTGGGCATTAGACACCCAGATCGATCGACTGGACTTGGGATTCGGTCATCCAACAATCCCTATTTTGGTCGATCGAAATCCTTTGAAATGGAATATCAGACATTTTTGGTCTATAGAATTAGGGTCTCTGGTCAAATACTGATAGAAAATCAGTATGCTGAATCAAATCGGCATACTGAAATTCCATGATTTTAGTAAACCTCCCCTACGCCCTACCCATGGTTTTGCCAGAATTGGGACCTCAGGTAGACCCAACAAACATACCACATAAATCGTGAATAAAACATGGGGTGTAGACCTACAAGTCTACCTCAAAAGCACTCAAACCATTCACAAATCTATTAAACTTGCTTTCAATAATAATATCTTAAAGACATGAAACTCATTACATGGCTACTATAGCATGAATCAAAATTTCGACCATAAATCCACAAAATTCACACAACCTAGCATAATCCCTATGTATTCATGCCATTCACATGATTTCTACCATTCCTACTATTATCCTATGATTTTACATGCATTTTACCTCATTATCATGCATTTAACCGTATCTTCCATAATGATGGAAATGAAGGAAGGGAGGGGTCACGTACCTCCTTCGATGAGCCCATGCTGCTCGAATGAGCTCCCCCCTCCTCATGAAGTGCCTCCGATCCTTGACGCACCGCCATGGCTACACTCCCTCTCTAGCTTCTCTGGTTTTCCCCCTCCTTCTCCACTTGTGCCTCACTCCCACTACCCATGCCTTTGGCCTCCCCTCCTCCTTTCCTCTTATCATCTTCCCTCTTCGTGAATCTCGTCGATCCTTCCACTCCCCTATCATCTCAGGTGAGCAAGGGACAATGTAGGGTTCACTAGCTACGCATGTAGGCATCCGTGAGGAGGAAAAAGGGAAGAAGAAGAAGACGACATGTGGTAACATAATGGCACTGTGTTTGGGTTCATCGGGGTCCAACTTGGATCCCACACACACAAACAGGCACAACACCAACCAAATCACATAACTAGGGAAACCACCAATCCATTCATATGGAGAGAGACACACACACCAATAATAACCACAATATCAAATCATCCATTAATAAACCATTTTCATATATTGCAATTAATTACATGGTTTACAGTTAAAAATGGATAATGTGGTCCAAGTGTCATAAAACTAAAAGTGCCTTACAGAAATTAATGCCACCCGACATTCTACTAAATTAAGCTAGTATCTAGACATCCAATCTAGTCACAATTCAAAGTGGCCACAATGTTGAAAGTTTCAATTTGATACTTTGAAAATATGGAAAATTCACAAAGAATCTATAAAATCACAAAAAAAAAAAAAAAATTTATAAACATTCATCCAAAGCTACCATTGATTTGGGTTAAATGAGATTTTTAACTCCAAAAATAGTGATATATTTGAACTGTAAAATATTTTTAAGAAAATTAAAGTAAACTTGAAAAAGTATGTTGGAGATTCTTAAAAATGTGACCTTGTGTGCCTCAAATGATCTAACCTCAATTAGCTCTTTGAAATGCAAAAACAAGATACGTATTCCACTACATACAGAAGAGAATATTTTAGATTGCTATCCCAATGTGACAATCAAGTGATTGTGATAGCTATTGGAATTGATTTGTGCACGAGCATAGAGGATTATCTAGCTTTCTCAAAAGGGGTGTTTTCAAAGTGATATGCAAGGACTTAGGAAAATATAATTAATCCCTTTACTAAAGGTCTCGTGAAAAACTTCTTGGAGAAGACCTCTAAAGAAATATCGATAATTTCTACAATATAAACATCAATTATTCTACCATTTTAATATTTATTATTAGTTTAAAGAGCAATCTACTAGACTTTTATTTAATGGTTCAAATAATAAATGGATGGTCAGCATGCTTCTTTTTTTTGACAACTTATTTTTGTGGAGTTGGACCCAATAAGCATATCCATATAATGCATATCCGATTGAGGTTAGCAACATGCCTTAACTAGTCCTTATGTCTAGAATGTGTTGTGCTTTTGTTAATGGCACACTTAGTAGTACCACAAAAAGGGGTCTGGGACCTCATGCTACAACAATGTGATTTTTCATTATAATGGTATGAGACTACAAGCCATGATAGGGTTAACATCATCAAAAGGTTTAGGACTTTATGTCAAAAAATGGTATTGGCACCACAATGGTTGGACTTATTGAAGGTTTAGAACCTTATGCCATGAAATTTAGATTTAAAAAATATGTTGTCAAGATTAGATCCTCTCCTATAGTAATGTAAACTATCTCAAAAAATACTTGCAAATATCAAGGGTTAACACATCACCATAAAAGTGTCACCAAGTTGAAAAACATGTAAAACTATGTTTGAGTTAATAGATTGTATTGCTTGTTGAGTTCAAAATCTACCCCACTTACAACTAGCAACAAGTCAATGTTACATTGTCAGAGTCAAGTATGTAGGACATCTTAACACTATAAGGAGAAGAAATAGAGAGAGGAAGGGTTCTGGCGTTCGTCTTCCTTGCTTTCATTAACATAACCTAGGGTTCCGACAACAAGGGAATTGAAGGGTTACGACGACTAGCGGAAGAGGGCTGAAGGGCTGCGACTGAGGGGTTCTAGTAGTGGGCCTAATGCTCGTTGCTTGCCTTCATCTTCCTTTCTTTTGGGAACGTCAATCTTATCCTATGGTTTCTGGGTGGAGATGGTGTTGGAGACTCTAGCTAGGGTTCTAGTGGTGCAAGAATCCTTGGTTAGGGCTTGATTCTCTATGCAGCCTCGTCGCTTGAAGGATTTTCCTTTTGTTTTCGTGTTTCTGGTAGTTGTCTTCCTAGGGAATTCTTGGCTAGGGTTTGGGTTTCACAGGTAGTTTGCCATTTTGGCGTCAATATGGATTCCTCAATTTCATAGCGAGGTGGCGGTGATAGTTCAGGGAGATCATTTGCTGACGTAGTGGGTAATCATGCAGTAGAGGACAATATTCCTTTTCGTGAACTTTCAACCAAGAATGGATGTCAGACGGTCACACTTTCTTCTATAGAGATAGCTAGGCTTTCTACTCCATATAAGACAGCGTTGATTTTCAAGTACTATGCTCAACATCTTCCTTTGATTGATATTCAGTAGGGTCTCTCCAACTGGGGCATTCATGGGGGTGCTTGGTTGTCTGTTCTAGATCACAAGCATGTGCTTGTGAACTTCAATATAGAGGGTGATTTTATGAAAGTCTACACATGGAAGAAATGAGTGATGAAGGGACAAGTTTTGAAGATCTTTTGTTGATCCCCCTAGTTTAAACCTGGTATGGAAAGCGAGGTGGTGCTAGTGTGGGTTTCTCTGCCTGCCTTGCCTCAATGCTACTTCAAGCTTGGGTTTATTAGGTCGATGGCGAGAGCATTTGGTCCTCTTTTGTCAATTACATCTGCCACTTCCTCCAAATCCACAACCGTGTGTGCTCGTTTCTGTGTAGAGCTTAACCTCATAAGGAATATCCTAACAAAATTTACGTGGGGACAGAAACAAAAGTAATTTCCAACCTATGGTTTTAGAGAATTGCCAGACTTTTGCATGCAGTGTCACAAGTGAGGTCATGTTAGGTCAGCCTATGTGAGAAACCATGAGAATAGGAAGGATGCTCAAGCTTTAAGAGGTAATGCTAGTGTATAGAAGTAGCAAGTCCCAGATTTCGGAAATGAACAAGGGTCTCATGCAGTTAAACCTTGCAAAGTCTGGAAGCCCACGGGGAGGACTCTTTCCTTGCAGGAGGTATTCTCTTCTTCTATTTCTAAGGATGTTCTAGTGTCCTAGATTTTCAAAAGATTGCATGAAGAACATGTTGTTCCAAAGAGAGAGAGAGGAGTTCTTGTGCGATGAAGATCCAGAGGTGAGAGAAATGTTGGTTCATGTGTTTGCTGAGGATGAGCATTGGAGCTTGAAATCGAGATACTGGAGGGCAACTCACTATTGCAACTAGGCCTATTACGCAACTTGTGGTGGTGGTGGTCTCACTTCTTCAGATGGCGATGAGCACGGAATGCAACTTGTTCCAACTGTAGGATCTCCACGTAATGCTAGTGGTAGGGCTAAGGGAGAAGCTTTTCTATCACCCTCGGTGGACAGACGTCGTGGAAGAGGTAGACCTCTGAAAAAGAGGCACAATGATCTTGAACATGGACATGTTAGTGACTCTTGCAAGGATGATCCTAAAGATAAGGCATGTGAGATGTTGGGTCCCATAACCAGAAGTAAGACCAGATCTAGCTCTCTATCGAATTCTTTCTCTATTCTTACTCATGAAGATAATTGTTTGGAATGCTAGAGGAGTTGGAAATCATCCTACTTTGAGATGGTTACGTCACTTGGTTAACACTTTTCATCCTTCCTAAGTAGCTATTCTTGAACCAATTATTCATATAGATAGGGGCAATGATAGTATGCTTTCTATGGGTTTTTCGCATTTCCATTATAATGTTGAGGGATCCTCCATGATCTGGATCATGTGTAAGGCTGGTTTTCAATTGGAGCTTATATCTTCTTTCAATTAGGCCTTGTCGGTTTTTGTGGTTGATAATATACTTTCTTTGAAGATTAATCATACCTTTGTTTATGCTAGTTGCTTTGCTCAGGAAAGGCATCATCTGTGGGACCATCTGTATTATCTCTAGTCTATGGAAAATATTACATCGTGGTGTGTTATGGGAGATTTCAATACTATATTATTTCCTTTAGAGAAGAAGGGCGGGAGATGCCCTAGGTTTTCTCATATGGAGGATTTCCTAGAGTGTTTGGATAACTGCATGCTTCAAGATGTTGGATTGACTGGACCCAAGTTCATGTGGTGCAACAATCAACGAGGTGAGGATCGCATTCTTGCACGATTGGATAGGTGTCTTTTGAATGCTAAGGACAATGACATCAATGCCAAGGTTCGTCATCTTCCACGTGTATCCTCAGATCATGCTCCTCTTCCTGTTAATCTTTACCAGGGCAATGACATTAGGCCTAGGCCATTTAAATTCCTAGATGTTTGGCTTGAGGATAAATCCTACTTGGATGTGATTCAATCTTCTTGGGCTCATGGTGTGGATGATGGTAGGGATCTTTCTTTTTTCTGGTTCCTTAAGATGAAGAGATTGAAGGAGTCTTTGAAGGAGTGGAGTAAGTCTTCTTTTAGGGATATCTTCCTAAAGGTGAAGCACGTAGAGGAGGGTGTTCATGTGGCTCGAGATAGGGTAGATAATGACTATTCAGATGCTTCCTTGCAACAATTGGTTGATGCTAATATGAGGCTTCAGGAGTCTTTGAGGCATGAAGAATTATTCTGGTCCCACAATGCTCGAGTTTCTTGGCTCAAGGAAGGTGATAAGAATACTTCCTTTTTTCACAATGCTGTAAAGAATAAAAGATAGGGTTGTTATATTCATGCTATTAAAAACTCTAAAGGTTATTGGCTTCAAGACACTAACAAGATTCAACAGGAGGCTAATTCTTTTTTTCAAATATTATTCACATCCGAGGGTAATGGTGACATGGGCAAGCTTTTTGATGTGATTCCTAATATTATCTCTCCTGAAGATTCGGCCAGACTTACTACTATTCCTAATAAGGAGGAGATTCTTCGTACATTGCATTCCATGCCACGCCATGCTGCTGTAGGTCTTGCTAGGATGTCACTGTCCTTCTTTTTGGTGGCAAGGGATATTATTGAAAAGGATTTGGTGGGTCTGGTCAAGTATTTCATCGTGGGAGGTAAAATGCATCATAGTATCTCAGCTTCACTTATTTGTTTGATTCCTAAGGTGGATCACCTTGCTTGCTTTGCTCAATTCCGACTTATTAGTGTTAGCAATATTATCTCCAAGGTATTCTCTAAAATTATGAATAATAGGCTTATTTCCTTCTTGCCTAGATTAATTAGTCAGGAACAAGTTGGTTTTGTGAAGGGAAGGGAGATCTTTGATCACATTCAATTCGCTCAGGAAGTGATTACAAATTTGGATAAGAAATGTAGAGGAGGAAACATTGTTCTAAATCTTGACATGCTTAAAGCCTATGATAGATTGGAGTGGCCTTTTTTCTTTGCTGTGCTACATAAGTTTGGGTTCTCTATTAGATTCATAGAAATTATTTAATGGACTTTGCATATTAACTGGTTTTCTCCTATTATTAATTGTCAGCATAGTGGTTTTCTCAAATCTTCCAAGGGTCTCAAGTAGGGAGATCCATTGTCACCGCCTTTTTTTATATTGGCTCAAGATGTTTTTAGTAGAGGGTTAAAGGAGCTCTTTCTTAAAAGACATTGTGACTATTTTTATACTTCTAGTAGAAGTGTGGTGCCTTCCCATTTATTTTTTGTAGATGATGCTCTTAATTTTTTGCAAAACGTCAACAAGAACTATTACTAGGCTGATGGATTTCATTGAACTATATGAACAAGCTTCTGGCCAATGTAAGGGATGTAACAAATGCACTTATTTTCGGCATAAATATGTTGCTTCTCATGAATTGGTCTCCAATATCACTGGTTTTTCTAAGGGTTCTTGGCCTCTTATTTTATTCAGTGCTTCTATTGCTCCTGTGAGGATTTATTTAGGTTTTTATAATAGACTTTTAGAAAGAATTATGGGATGTATTGCTGGGTGGACAAATAGATTTCTTTCTTTGAGTGGGAGATTGATCCTTATAAAGCTTGTTCTTTCATCCGTTCTTATTCATATTCTTGCTGTTACAAGGGTTCTTGTTGGTGTTCTCAAGCAAATTGAAAGGACTCTATGGAACATATTGTGGAGGTATAATAATGGGAAAAGGAAAGTCCATTGGATAAACTGGGAGAGCATCACCACACCTCATTGTGAGATGGGGTTAGCTATTCGGAGATTGGAGGATACCCACTTTCTTTTTTACATCAAAAGTTGTTGGAAATTGTTGCTTCAAGAATCTCTATGGAGTAAGTTTTGCTTTATAAAATCCAAAATTTCTTTTGGTGGCTAGTCTTGCTTGTGGTCTTTCTCAAGTTTTAAGTGGAGACATCTCATGGGTGTAATGCCTTGGGTTATAGCCAACTTCTTATGGCTGATTGATAAAGGTAACAGTTTGTTTTGGTTGGACAAGTGGTGGTCTAAAGGTATCCTGGTTGTTGTTCTCAATGTGCATAGTTGGGCTGATTAGAGTATTCATGTGATTGATGCTATTTATCACCATGATCTTTTTGTGGATAATGTGGGTGATGGTAGTGCTAATGATATAAAGATGTGGGAAGCTCTTAATAATCTTCATGTGGACATCCAATGTGGGGATGATAGATTGTTGTGGCTGCCTTTGTCTAGTGGAAAATTTTCAATACAAAGTTCTTCGTCCAAGCTCCTTATCACGTGTAGGAAATCCTTTTTTGCTAGGTGGATGAGGTCTTCGGCTTTGCCTGCCAAGGTGTCTCTTCTGTTGTGGCATATGGGTTGGAATGACCTTCCACTGGACAACAACATTCAACATCACAATATCTCCTTAGCTTCCAAATGCAATTGTTGTATGGAGCCTCTCTAGGAGTCCTTGCAACATTTTTTTTTTGAGGGTGAGTTGGGTAGAGCTCTTTGGCAATATTTCAATAGGCTTTTGTGTTGTCCATTGGATGATGACGTTTTCAAGACTATTGTAGCATGGTTTGCAAGGGGAAGCCTTTCTTCGTAGACGAATATGTTGATTGGCTTGATGCTGGGATATGTTGATTGGCTTGATGCCAGGTTTCTTATGTTGGTATATTGGGAAGGAGAGATGTGCTCATAGATTCTCCAACAAACATTAGTCTATTCGTAATATTATCTCCTCCATTATTTCTGATTGTAATTGTGTTTTGAAGGGGAGACAATTTTTATCTTTTGGGGGTGATATGCCTCCTTTACAAGCTAGTGGGTTCCATGCTCCAGGATTTGTTGACAAGTGGTATATAATTATTAAATGAATCTCTCCTATGCTACATCTTCGTCTAATGGAGGAGCTATTGTTCGGTCCAAGGATGGCCATGTGAATTTTTCATTCTCTAAATACTATGGTAACATTTCTAATAATGAGGCGGAGGTGAGAGCCATTTGGGACCTTATCCGTACGTGTTATGAGAGGCAGATCATGGTTTCCTCCATTGAATCAGATTTAGAGAGTTTGATCAATACGATTAATGGCAAGAGTTCTATTCATTGGATGTGCATTCAGTGGTGTAGGCTTATCCAAAGACACATTACTTTCACTTCAATCTCTTTCTCTCATTGTTATAGAGAGAGTAATTTTGCTTTGGATTTTTTAGCTAAGTAGGAGGAGCTACAAAGACAATCTCTATTTTACTTATGGTGATCTTCCTAGAAAGGTGGGATTGGTATTTGCAACGTTGATAGTTGAGCCTTCCCTTCTATATGTATGAAGGGAAGATTGTGACATCGTTGACGACATGTATAGTTGGTCATCAACTGGGTACTTGACTAGCATTCTCTTCTTTTCTCTTTTTTCCTGCAAGGGTCAGGTTTTTGGGATTAGAGGAGAAAGTTATTCAGGCTTTACGTACATTGCATGTAGCCAACCCTAGTGATTATTGATTTGTTTCTTTTAATTACAATTTCTAGGGATATATTTTGTAGGAATATTGAAGTTTGTCTGTACTCTAGAGTACCCTATGGTTAAGGAGGTTGTTCCTAAATCATTATTGTAGCCTTAGTGCTTGTAACCTTCTCATCATATTAATGAAGGTCACCTTTTATTTTTCCCAAAAAAAATATCTTAACACTATGGGGAATTGTATCTAATTGTAATGTCATTTTGAATTTGTAACACCCATAAAATTCATTTTGTAATTATTTACATTTTATGAATTTTATTCCTAGACGGATGTTAGTGTTTCAAGGCCCGTTATGTGGTTTTGTGTTTTTGGGCTTGGGCCTCGTGGGCCGGCTTCTGTTTGTGTGTCCCTGTGCGTGGTTTGGCACTGTGCATTGTGGCACTATACGTGTGGGGCCTGGGTGTGGGTCCGTGTGGGACCCATTGTGGGGTCCTGCGCAGAGCCCGCGTTCGTGGGCAGTTGGTTGTGGCTGGTGGTTGGGAGTAGTGGTTGGTTGCTCGTGTGGTGTGCCAATGGCTGAGATGTGCAGGTGAGCACGTTCCCAACTAATGCGGGTGCAGGCTTTATAAGCCACACCGCACTCCCCCGTTGTTCGTCGATGTCTTCTCCTTCCTTCTTCTTCTTTCCTTCTCCACAGCGCGCACTTCTTCCCCACCCTTCCTTTCCTTCCTCCCACTCCTCCTTCCTCCTTCCTCCTTCCTCTCTTCTTCTCCTTCCCCTATATCCCTTGTTCCTTCTTCTCATACGTCAACGAAGAGAAAGAGAGAGAGGGAGCACAGTAGAAGGGCTAGGGTGCCTAGTGGCGATGCGTGGAGCTTGGGAGGAGCATCCCTGATGCTATGGAGTGCTCCTGTGGCCGTGTTTTCGTCATAGTCGACCAGATATCGCCGGAGGCATTTTCAGGTACGCATCTCCACCTCATGTAATAGAGAGCATGGAATTGGTAGAAAATGCTAAGATTGCATGGAATCTAAGTAAATTTACTTTCCTAGAATTTATTGTGATTTATTGTGTATTTATGGCGAATTTATTGGCATTTATGATGGTTGGTGCGCTGTGGGTCCTTTTGTCCCTTCTGCCTTTGTGATTTTATATCTTGATGTATAGTGAATGGATTTTCGTTTTGATTGTTGGGATTTGGAGTAGACTCGAGGTTCTACATCTTATGTTTTATGCAAGATTTTTGGTGCTTGTTTAGGGGGTCCGATCGGAGGTCATAGTTGGGGCGATTTCGGACAATAGGGTTTGGGCCTTTTTCTAGTTTCGTAGAATTTGGCATACCGAAACGGAAACGGCATACTGAAACGGAAATGGCATACTAAATCAGTGGATTGTGGTATACCAATCTTGTTGGCATACCGCTTTTCAGTCAGTTTGGTCCTTTGGTCGAAATTCGGTCGTTCGATTTTGGACGGTCTTCCGAATCTGGAGATTTCAGTCGACCGAACCAGTTTCGGTATACCGAATTTGGCCTGAGTGTTGATTGTTGACCCGATTCGATCGACCGATCCAGACCGGTCTACCGAACCAGGGATTTTCGGCATACTGGACCTATTTTTGGCATGCCGATTCTAGGCCCAAATGTGCTTATATAATGTGTTTTCTGAGGGCTTTCTGGAATGTCGTGTTTTGTCCCATTGAGGGGGGACTATGGGCGATCAGTGGTGGTCTCTTGGGACACCTGATGCGTCGTTTTGCCGATGTTTTGGAAGAATTTAGAATGATATGAAAATGGTTTTGGAAATGGATTTCAAGGAAATAGTTGGCCTGTTTTGGAAAATGTTTTCCTAGTTTTCTGTGTGCGGGCTGAGACAGTGTGGGACCATGTCGTCGGGACATGGGAATGTGACGGCAATCTTGGGAGGTCGAGCGCGACTCCTTGGTTGAGGTCGGGGCCGACATCCTGAGGTTGAGGGGCATCGGGTCATGGAGGTATGAGACTCTTTGGCTGTCGTCTCGAGACTAGGGTTGTAGTCCATGGGTTGAGGTGTCTTGTGGCATGACGAGAAGGTATGATACTCCTGTTGTTGCTGTGAGCACTGTGGCTCGAGTGTTGTCGAGTGTGGTGGTATGATACTCCCTCCTAAGCACCGTGTGTGGAGGACGCCGTGAGGAGGTGTACCCTATGGTGGCCAGTGCAGGTGAGACACGTGCTTAGTAGCTGGTAGCATTCAGAGAGACAGGACAACCTTCCCATGGTGGGGTTTGTTGGATCGAAAGGCCTCTCTAGAGGGGGGTGAATAGAGAATTATTAATTTCAAAGTTACTTTTGCTACTTTTTGTAATTTAATATTAATTGCATACAAAGGATATCAATAACTAAATTTAATCAAGATTCAGTACTTATGCAACTACTAACATTCATGAAGAGGATGAGAGAAATTGATATGCACAAGGATTTATAGT
>JAMKQA010021208.1:0-14113 GCA_024699735.1 Posidonia australis | reverse complement strand
TCACATCTAACTCGCAAAATTCTGATTAAAACTTAAAATTAAAATCCTAAAATCCCTAAAAATTCCCAAAATAATTAATTAAAATCAGCTAATCAAACGTTAAACACAAACTTAATTAAAATCATCAAAACATAGACAAAAAGTCTAAAATAAAATTCAAAACCCTAATTAAAAGCCTAAAACCAAAAATCTAAGAAATCCTTAAAAATTCATAAAAAATCAAATATAAACCAATTAAAACCTTAATTAAACCTTAAATCACAAAATTAAGAAATTAAATTAAGCCCATGAAATTCCATTAAAATATTAAAATTAAAACCCTAAAAAGTCCAACAAATTCCAAAAAATAAAATCAAAACAAAAAGCCCAATTCGTAGGCCCAAAATCAGCCCAATAAGCCTAATACATTCTTAAACCATAAAACTTTAGAAACATGAAAAATAATTCCGACGAGCCTTCACCGTCGGCGACCCCATGATTTTCGGTGCTGTCACTGAAGTCAATCCCCAGCTATCCGGCGCGTGATTCTTCACCCTCGCGATCCCCGGACCTTCCTTCGGGGGGTTGCCCTCGATCCGACGGCGAGGAGGCCCTTGCGAGAGGGATGGAGGGCGCAGAGGGGCTCGGCTGGAGCTCCAAAAAGGCACGCCCGCCGCCAAGCCTAGGAGGCCCTTCTCCCCAGCAAACGACCTTCCCAAGCCACCAGCGAGAGCAACCCCTCCTCGCACCCGAGCAGCCAGCAAGCAGAACGACCAGAACCATTGGCACCCCCGGAGACCCCAGCTTCCGTCGCCGGAGCACCCAACCGGAGGAGCACCGTCCAGCCGCTGGGGAGGACACCCGACAGGTATTCCTCTCCCCCCTCTATGTCAATTCGTAGCATCACCCTAGAGCCCCCTAAGGTCCCCGGGATGCGCCGTGAGGGAAAAGGCCTCTCTGCGCGCCTTTGGCCCTCCTCCGGCGATGGGTTCACCATCGCCGGCGACCTCTGAGCTCGACTGCAGGCAAGGCTCCCAGGGAGCCTTCTCCTTCCCCTTTCTTCTTCTTCTCCCTCTCCTTTACTCTCCTCCTCCTCCTCCCCGGAGAATCCGACTCCAGAAGCTCAGCAACCCATCGTGCTGCTGCCGTCACCACCGGTACCGCGGCTCGCCGTCACAAGGAGCTCCAGCCGCACCGACGCTCCCCGCTCCACGCCAAGGCTTCCGGAGGACGCCCCACCGAGCGTCGAAGCTTCCCGCGCCGCTCCACTGCCAGTCCGACCCCTTGCGCCGCTCCAGTCACCACCGCTGTCGCAAGTCTCGCCGGAGTCTGGGATGGGTAGCACGCCTCGGGCCACCACAACCACGCCCGACACCTCGAGGAGCTCCGTCACGTCTCCTCCAAGCCCCTGGACGTCCGCCACTTGAGTGCCCCGCCGCTGCAACACCGTGCCCACCACCGTCGCGACCGCCGTCGGAGCTCATGAAGAGGGGAACACCCTAGGCCGCACCAACCACGCCCGAGTCGCTCCACAGCCTCGCCGTGTCCCCGCGACGCTCCCCGGGCCTCTGCTGTGCCGCTCCAGCCGCGCCATCGTCTTCTCCGATACCGTCAAAAGCACCTCGCTAGAGACAGAGGCTGGGAGGAGACCTCGAGCCTTCCAAGCCGCGCCCCACCACTAGAGGAGATCTATCGTACCTCCGCGCCGCTTCCCTGGGCCTCCACGCAACTCTCTGATCGCCGGCGGCAGAGCGCCGGCGATCTCCGGCCATCTTCGAATGGGTCATTTATGGCCCATTCGCATTAATTTTTAATTTTTTAAATTTGGTCCTTTATCTCCTTTTTTAAATTCTTGAGCATGCATCTTGATCTTTGCATTTAGTCTTGCCATGGCATTCATATTAGCATGATTAGAGCATAATCCAGGTTTAGCAAACATTCATTAAACCCTTAGCAAGCATTTGGACTAGAAAGACCGAGTTTCTCAGGCATACGAGGGTGCCTAATACCTTCCTCGTGCGTAATAGGAATCCTTACCTATCCTATGGTTAGCAGACATCCAGCCTTCCCATCTGCATCCCATGCATTCATCTTTTTGTGGTTTTCCTCGTCTTTCCCTTAAAAGACTAGGTAGCGGCTCTATTTTCTTTTCTTTTTCTTTTATCCTATCCTTGCGCTTTCGCCATCTTGACATAGCTGTGGTCTCCTCCCCACCCCTCCATCCGGGTCGGGCATGGTCACAGATACTATTCTCACAAGCTCATCTTCTGTTGAGCTTGCTACTCAAATTCAAACTCTCCACAAGGAATTTGCCATCTCATATTTAGATGGCCTACATTATTTTTTTGGTGTGGAAGTCCATACTTCTAAAAGTGGTCTTATTTTTACTCAATCTCAATATATTTTAGACCTTCTTTCCAAAACTAAGTTAGATGGTGCCAAACCTAAGGCCACTCCTGTTTCTAGTGGCTCCAAGCTTCCAGTTGCCTTTGACAAGAAATTTAATGATCCAACACTCTATCAAAGTATCGTTGGATCTTTACGATGCTTACAACTCACTCGACCAAACATTATTTACGCAGTCAATCAAATCTGCCAACATATGCATTCGCCAGTTAACATTCATCAATTTATTGTAAAGCGAATTCTTCATTACTTAAAGTCCACTATCTCCTATGGCCTTTGCATCTGTCCTTCTAATTGCTCCACTCTTCATGCCTATATGGACATAGATTGGGTTGGTGACCCAATTGATCAACGTTCTGTCAATAGAAACTATGTCTATCTTGATTCCAATTTAATTACATCGAGTGTCAAGAAAAAAAGGACCATAGCTCGCTCATCAATGGAATCAGAATACAAGGGAATTGCCAATATAGCAGTTGAAATCATTTTGTTACCAACATTGTTGCAAGAACTACGCCTTCCCCTTTAACCACTTCAATTATTTGATGTGATAATATCTCAACTGTATACCTTAAAACTAATCCTATTTTTCCTCTCAAACGAAACGTGTTGCCATTGACTTTCATGTCGTTCATGAGGAAATTGTGGCTAGTAATCTTTAAGTACGCTATCTTCCTTCAATCGATCAGATTGCCAATGTATTCACTAAAGGACTCTCACATTTCAAACACAAGCTGACGGTTCACATTGTTCCTCTCAGCTTGCGTGGGGATGTTAGCACTAAATCAGAGACAACTGCTAACTCATGATTTTCACTACATTTATTGCCAATCTTTTGATGATGCTAATCCATGATTCTCACCACATTTATTGTCTACATCACAATCAATCTTTTGATTGTCTTTTCATACTTACTATTTCCTAAATTGTATATAGAAATGGTTATGATGATGCTAATCCATAATTCTCACAATCATTGGCTATATCATAGTTAATCTTTTGATTGTCTTTGGATACTCACTATTTCCAAAATTTTACATATCAATGGCTATAAAAAGAACAACATAGCACAGTATTCCGTGTACCGAATTAATCCCTTTCTCTCTTTCTTACAACCAAGAGCACGGTTTAGTCGTCTCATTGACTTCATCACTACTTTGGGCTTCACTGGATCGACAACTGATTCCTCCTTGTTCATCTGGATAACACCAGCCGACACAACCTAGATTTTGATATATGTTGATGACATTGTTCTTATTGGATCCTCCTCTGCAATGATTCACCAAATTATCCAAAAGGTTGGAGCAAAGTTTGCGTTAAAAGACCTTGGATCTCTTCATTATTTTCTTGGCGTGAAGGTCACCAATCTTCCATCCGGCCTTCTTTTATCTTAGTCTCGCTATATTAGTGACTTGCTACTTCGGGCAAACATTGATGGTTGTAAGCCTGTCACCACTCTGATGTCTTCCTCTACAAAACTATATGTATCCTCTAAGCATCTACTTGTTGATTCATTACATTATGGGAGCATCGTCGAGGCAGTTATGTACGTGACATTGACTCGATCGGACATAGCAGTTGCCATCAACAAAGCATACCAGTTCTCACACGCCCCTACAACACTTCATTGGCAAGCCATCAAGTGTGTTTTGCGATATCTAAAAAGCTCTCTATCATTGGGTTTATTCCTCTCCAACACCTCCAATCTTCAACTAATCAGTGCCTTCTCTGGCATCGATTGGGTTGGTTGCCCTGATGATCGTCGTTCCACCAAAGGATTCATCATTTATCTTTGGTAAAAATCTTGTCTCATGTCCAGTTCAGATCCATCTTTGTTCATCTACGCTACCAACTCAATCAAATTATATCTCTTACTCTATGTGGATGATATCATCATCACTGGTAATTCTTCTCAAGCAATTTATGAGCTCATCAGCCATTTGAAGTCTTCCTTTAATATGAAAGATTTTGGTGCTTTAACATATTTCTTGGGAATAAGTATTACGCAATCTAGATCACAGCTCACTCTAAATCAAACCAGGTATATTATCCAATTGCTTAAGAAATCTGATATGCTAGGATGCAAGCCTGTGTCAAGTCCTGCAGTTGTTGCTAAATTGAATAAAGATGATGGAGAACCTTTATCTGATCCTACTAGTTATAGGAGTATAGTGGGCGCTCTTCAATACATCACCTTGACAATGCCTGGCATTGCCTTTTCTGTGAATCAAGTCTGTCAGTTTCTTCAAAAGCCCACAACCATTCATATGACAGTAGTTAAAAGGATTCTCTGATTCTTGAAAGGAACTCTGTCATTTGAACTTGCATACACACCTAGCTCAGTTGAACTATCTGCATATTGTGATGCAAATTGGGTAAGGTGTTTAGTGGATCGTAGATCAATAAATAGCTACTGTGTGTATTTAGGAAAGAATCCAATCTCTTGGTGTGCTAAAAAGCAAACCTTTTGTGGCTCGTTCTTCAACAGAGACTGAGTACAGGTGTATTGCCCATACTACAGCTGAGGTTTACTAACTGTGTTCTCTGTTAAATGAGCTCCACATTCCATTACTTAAAGCTCCTGTAATTCATTGTGATAATGTCTCTGCCATTTCTTTATCTCTCAATCCTGTGTTTCACG
This sequence comes from Posidonia australis, assembly GCA_024699735.1. Taxonomy (NCBI): domain Eukaryota; kingdom Viridiplantae; phylum Streptophyta; class Magnoliopsida; order Alismatales; family Posidoniaceae; genus Posidonia; species Posidonia australis. The sequence continues at coordinate 9,087 of JAMKQA010021208.1, read as the reverse complement.
CAAGGACGAAACATATCGAAGTAGATTTTTATTTTGTTCGAGAGAAGATTGTCAAGAAGCAAGTTGAATTGAGATATGTTTCCTCTGTTGATCAAGTGGCAGATATTTTTACAAAAGGTCTTCATCCAGTCCACCTAAAGTTTCTTCGATAATGAACTCGATGGCCAACCGAGAAGCGTTTGATGGAGTCTACGCCATTTGACATAATCTGGATTGGGATTTGTACCATCAGTAAGAGTCTAGGCCCCTAAAAATTTATTTTCCATGTTGAATCTACTCCACCGACCACCTTCAACAATGGAAGCTTAATTTCACCGTGAACTGTTGAGTCTTCATGCCATCTACCGTTACTCCACCGACCACCGTCAACAATGGAAAAAAAAATTCAGGAGCCTATCTCTGTTACAAAGAATTAGCGTATTCTCCTCAAGTTTACATCTGGAGAAGTACGTATATTTATAATGGACTACAATTATGTTATTAAGTTACGAGTTCGTTACAACATATATAATAGGAAGATAAATATAAAACAAACAATTGAATACTTCAAATTCAATTCTAAACTCAAGTGATCTGTTCCACCGGACAATTGCTCTCTAACACCTAGTTCCTACCATCTTATTTTTCAACCACGTATACTTTGGGGTGGGAAATACTTTCGTTTACTACGTTAACTTAGAGTGCCGTTTCCCTTTATTGACAGCAGCGATCTACAATTATTGGAGGCCATAAGCCTTGAGTTAGATTAACACAACAACGAGGAAGGAGGAAGTAAATCACATACTTAAGGCGCATGCATGCAGCCTTAAAAAAGAACCAATTAGAACATGACCAGCACCTCGTTTTGCAGCTGGACTAAATTATTCTTTTCCCCATGGCCACCCAATGACACAATAACATGCTCTTTGTGGTCTCTTGGTTTCCTCTCAAACGCTCCTTTCAAGCATCTCCTTGTACCTCTTGAACGACTCCAGCTTCTGCATCCTCATCTGCTTGTGGAACCTCCTTATGAACACGTCCGCCACATGATCGATCTCATCCTCTAGTCTGAACTCCGATTCCTCCTGCCTGCCGTTCCTCACCAGATCGATCACCGACCCGCTGCAGTCGCCGAGCCCATCGTCCTCCTCGTCGAACAACGAGTGGCGAAGGTCGGGATACCTGCTGTCCTCGTCGGGACCATCACCATCGCCCTCGGACCCTGACTGGTAGTCGTGGCGTGGTGTATCGCATGCTTCTGCTGCGTTATACAACACAACGGCCTTGCCTTCGACGTCGTCGTCGTCGTCGTCGTCGTCTTCGTCTTTGGCGGCGTTGTTGTGGTGATGACCGCCGACAAGCGCATGGATCTTCTGAGTGATTGCACCGTTGAGGATCTTTCTGTTGCGGAGGAGGCCGAAGACGACGAGACGCGTCTTCACGGCGCTCGTCTTGGTCTTCACCGCCAGCGACTTGGCTTTGACAACGGCCACCAGCACCGCCATCATCTGCTTGAAATACATGGATGCCTTGTTCTTCATCTTTGCAGAAGTATTATATATGGTCACTAGAGTAGTATTATGAAAGAATAGCTTGAAATAGAAAGAGAGAGAGAGGGGGTGAGTGAGAGGTTTGTTTGTCCATTTGGCATGAAGGAATACCGCAGGAGGCGATGGATTTATATAGGGTGGGGGAGAGATCGATGCCTCTCTCCCTTCTCATTTTCTGGTGCAGGAGTACTGTACAGAGGAGCGATGGCACTTGCCACTGGCAAAAAGCTGAGAGGAAGTGAAAGGCGATGTATAAAGCAGTAAACAAAGGAGGAAAGCAAAAGTTAGGGTTGTTTGTGGGCAGCACCGGCGTTGGGACTGAATGACCTCTTCTTCTGTTCAATGCGACGGCTATGCGCATTTGTGAACTTAGCTGGTTGTATTTGTCGTGTTGTAATGGGTGAATATGCATGGTGAGTTCATTACCAAAGGAACATTACAGTTTTAGCTAGAGTTCGTCTGCCTGCCACCCAAACTCTATATATCAAAAGTTTTTTTTGGATATCGGGTAGATATATTTTTTTTTTTTCTCAAGTATTTAGTGAGATTCGAACCTGAAGGAGGTAGATATATTTTTCAATTCATCTCTATTGGAATAGATTATGTTGTTTGAGTTCTCATAATCGCTACCCTCATCGTCCCCAACGATTGCTACTCCAATGCAACTGTTACTTCCTCTCTACCTCCAATGACTGCTATTCTGCTGCTACCACCTCAACTATAATTTTGCTACAATCATTGTTATTATTGCCTCGGTTACTATTCTTCTCAAGTCGTTTTTGTTGCTGCTGGACTCCACTGCTATTGCTCCACCTTGAGAGGAGTCTTTAATTATCTCTTTTCATTTCTTAGGATAATAAATTGTTTAGGTTACCCATGTTGCGTAACAAGTAGGATCTTATATACTCCTACTTGAGAGGGAGAATATCGGAATAGATTATGTTATTTAGGTCCTTAGGTACATTGTACCTTGATTAGTACATCACTAAGAATATTTCCTTATTTATTTCTTATTTTTCATGCCATATAATCCTAGCTAGATAAGAAGAATTAATCTTATTAAATCTATTGTGTTTCAAAACAAGAAATATCAACTAATTTCAAAACAAGTCTACTAAATGGTATGCAAATTTCAAGTTGATAATCAAAAAGCATATAACTTTTTATTTAAAAATTAAAAAGGTGGAATGAGAAATCAATTAAGAAGTGATTTCACTTAATAAAACTAGAGAAAGAGTTTGTGTTTATGATCGATAAACATGTCACACGATTACACAAATTTATCAAGACATAATTATATAGGTTTGAAGCTAATTAAAGATGGAAGAAAATAAATAATGCTACCACTCGATTGAAAAATTAAAATTTCTAGATTTGAGAATAAATATAAGTTTTCATGATATTTAAATAATACAAGTTATTTTCTGAAATTTAGGAGGGTAGACTAACTCCTCCTTGTGCACGTGGCTTCGTCCTAGTGGTGTTAGTTTATTGTGTACCCAACTAATAAGAAAAATTGAACTTAATTTTGTATTAAATTAATATATATTATATTGTCAACAAAGTTAATAAATCTTTAGATTGTGTTTGGAAATGTTGTTTCTTACGCAACTTATTAGGAAAATTTGGTTTTTTATTAAGTTATATTGTTTATAGTTTTTATGGAAGTAAAGAAAAGACTTGTTTGGTTTGTATATCTAATAAACATTTATGAGTTAATCAAAAGACTATAATGTCCTTACCGTCATCGTCGCTGCTAACATTGTCATCGTCGTCGTTGCCGCTATCACCATCATCGTCACTGTCAGAATCATTATGTTGTAATTTTGTGAGGTTCATGTTGTAATTTTGTAATGTTCATGTTATAATTAAAATCAATTTTTAAATATATCATTGGAAAAATTATGACTAATATTTATAGTTTTTCAAAAAATTAATATCCACTAACTTTCCAAAAAGTTATCCAATAACTTAAAATATACTAAAAAGTTATAATCAGTTTTTTTTTTTGGAAAAACTCGTGTATTAGACGTCGTTTGTAAATACTTATTAAACAGTAAGCGTTTAACATAATAAGCTCGTATAGAAAAACGTTTCCAAACACTATCTTAATCAACAAACTAGACAAACACCTTTTAGATTATTAATAGTAAATTCAAGGATTAAGCTCTAACAAAATCCCAACACATCATGTGATTCATTAAAGAGGATGCCAACAACATAACAAGAGGTGAATGAACACGAACGCAACCCAAGAATAACAAAGATAAAATGTAGCAATAAATGCTTCCATTGGGTTCTCTCACGTTAGAGATGCATTTTCTGCTATGTTAGGTACGTGGAATGCTAGAATTATTCCCTCTGTAGTGGTCTACTGGTGTATCTTCTGCCCCAACGAGAGTTCTCATTGAGATTTACCATACATTTGAAATCATATGATCAAGCTCTACGATTAGTTACATGCATGCTTTATGTTGGACCTCCCCTACTTGTTTGTCATTTTGTGGATTAGAATATGTATATGGGCAGCAATATCTAATCATGTAAAGCAACATGTTGGAACTCCAAGGTACAGAACTCCTTTAACCTAAAGAAGATGCGTATTACATGGCCTAAAATGCTACAAGTCTAAGAAGATTTGATATTTTAGGATCTTCCTGCACTTTTGAGTTCACAACTTTGAAATGGATGGCAAACAATGCTACTACCGCGTTGATTTATGAAAATATTTTGTTTGGTGGAGAAGCATATTGACATTTCTTTTATATTTTAAGTTGAAATCAGGCATGACAATCTTGTAATATGGTATATAAAATATTTTAATTTTTCAATAATTTATGTTTTTTTTACTATTGATTATAGCATTTAATTTTGACAACTGAAAATTACTAAATTTCTTCTATTTAAATGAAGGACTATGATATTTGTCAAATATAATGAATCGTGCACTGATTAGTTGCTTAAAATATTAATATTACAAATGAAAATTGAAACTCATATACCTTGTAGTATGGTACTTCCATAAATTAAATTTTAATAAAAAAAGAGAAAAAAATAGATTACCTATAGTAAGGATAAACACGTGGAGTGGGATGATGGTATGTCTATATCCATGTACACTTTTTCTCCATAGAATATGAATAAATATATAGAAATTGTTTAAATCTTATTATAGATGACCATGTTCTACAAAAGTGAATCCAGACGTGTATCATGTATGAGTATATCCACAACCTAAAAAGGAAATATTAAAAAGTCAACTATATAATAAATAAATTAGATTGATATTTGTGTCTATGTTACAAACTAAGCCCAATAAAGATGACATTTCCAATATTTAAGTTATTCAATTTAGTACTTTTTTTTATATTCCATAGAAAAATAGATATTACTGTATCCATATTTGTATCTACCATGAAATGAATATGGACATGTGTCCTAACATTGTTCAGATCATAGAAGTGAAATCTATATTCTACTCATTCAAATATTGAATCTTAGATGAGTTAAATATTATCCGATTTGTTTTCACTCCTATCTACAACCATTCATACAACTTCTTTAGACTAATCAAATGAATGCTTCTTAGTTTTTGAAATTAATTTAATTTGGTCATAGGTAAAATGCGATAAAATCATTCATGAAATATAAATCTATACAATTATATCAAGATATAAATTAGATCTATAGATATTAGAAATTCATTTATTAAATTATAGTTCAATTTTATCTCATCATAAAATATTTTTATTAAATCAACTCAAGTAGTTGAATTGACCGTGGCATTTTGGTTCCAAAATCCTCACAAGGGTTCAAGACCTTGTGCCAATTGCTTACTATCATTTCAAATAAAAAAAAATAAAGAATTTTGATCAGATGAGAGTAAAAGTAATGACATTTTTATTTTATAAAATGTGAAAAAGGTCATAAAAACTTTTGAAATAATCTTGACATCTAGAAATTCATTGTTCATAGATCTAGTGATTCAAGAGTTGGGTCTCATGATGTGCCCAATAAAGATCTAATCTTTATATAGGTCTCTATCTTAGAAATTATTATTTTCATATTTCTCAAAACCATAAAATTGATCCTAAAGGTCCATTTGTTAACAAATATTGAGACTGACTTAAAAAAAAAGACTTATTCCGAAAGAGTCGAACCAAACTCCATATTTTACATTAGGTTAATTTTAATACGCTAGTTTATTGTTTATATATAGAAGCTTTCAAAGAAGTTGATTTCAAAAGGTTGTGGTAGACTAAATTTTTCAAAAATACTGCTTATAGGAATAATCAATTTTTATGTTACCTAAGAGTAGGACATGGTGGAGTGGAGTGGAGTGAAGTGGAGTAGTTTGATATATAGATATTTCATTTTTGCATTTCCAAGAGTTAATTAAGAATAGAAAACTTTGAAACATCTTAAATCATATGACTAAGGATATTTAACATATCTTCCAGATTTTCCATAATTTATTTAAAAACATTACTTAATTCAAAGTTGTTAGTTATGGCAGAGCTAATACATTTAAACTAGTGACAAATTTGACTACCTTGAATATTTTTCTTAATTTAAAGTTGTTAGCTGTAACAGAGCTAATATACTCAAACTAGTGGTAAGTTTGAATACTTTGAATATTTTTTCTTAATTCAAGGTCGTTAGTTGTGGCAAAGCTAACACACTCAAACTAATAGTAGTTTGAGTACCTTGAATATTTTTATTAATGTGAGGTTGTTAGTTGTAGCACAGTTAACACTGTTATCCTACTTAAAATAGTGGTAATTTTGAGTACCTTAAACATTATTTAATGCAAGTTTATTAGCTGTAGCAAAGTTAATACTCTTATTGAACTTAAATTAATGGCAGATTTGAGTATTTTTAATATTAGGAAAATGTTTTTATCATTTTATGAAAATTCTGAGATTATTCAGGACTTTTAACATCTCTTTGGATTAATGTGGAAATTAGGCGAAAAATTGCAAAACCCACTCGTTGCCTATCTAAGTGGTGACGAACCTAGTCGTCAAAACTACCGATGACAAGGGTTGCTGCCAACTACATAGGCGACAAGTCTCTAGGAAGTCTCTCACATAATATTTTGTCATCCTAAACTTTAATATATTATATGAGATTGCTATAAAAAGACTTAATAATATTCTCATAATTATTAATATTTCTATGATTTTCCTAGCAAATATGTAAGATTCTAAGATATGTTATATAGACTTTTAAAAATAGCCACTAATTTAGGAAAATTCTAGAAGAAGGGTGACATCCATTTTAAAATGATATATTTTTATTCTAGTCAAAAAACCAGATATTAAGTTACTTATTACATTTTTAAATGTTATAACTATATTTAATTCAAAATAATATTTAAAAATAAAGATAAATCCAAATAGTTACGAATTTTTAAAAATATCCATAAAATTAATTAACTTCTCCCATGGAATTATAGAAGATATTTACTTTAAATATAAGTTACTTAATTAGTAAGCTTGTTTTTAAATTTAAAACTCCTTATAAATATTTTTTCGTTATGGAAAAAATTTTAAAAGTAGAGGCTAAGTCTTAAATGGTAGCTAGATTCGTAACAACTTAGTTTGGGATTTTAATTTTAAATATTTTGAATTTTATAGATTGGCGCTAATAAGACTGACGACGGGCTAAAATCCATTAATTTGCGCATAGGAAAAAAACAAATTTCTCCGAAATATCTATGCCTGTCGTCACTACATACGGCAACTACATAAAATATTTGATTTAAAATTTTAAAAGTTTAAATTTAAATTTAAATTTAAATCTAAATAATTTCTAATCATTTTCTAATGAAATGACATTAGAAAAATATTATATAAAACTCCAAGACCTACAATAGAGAAGGTGGCTTTTAGAAAAGAGAAGAGAGGGGACTTTTAGAGAGAGAAGATAGGCTTTTTGAGAAGAAAAAAATAGAGATCTAGGTTTTGAGAGAGTGCCTTATGAGAGTCATATAGAGAAGAGATTTTGAGAGATCTCTAGCCAAAACTCTGTCAAATCCTTGTGTGGAAACCATAATCCAAAGAGATCGCATCCATTCTGAGTGAGATACGCATTTGATGGTTTGTCTATGCCTTCATTTCCTCATCCTACGTTACGTCTCATTGAGGATGAAGAGAGTATTTGTTCCAATCTTTTCTTTTACATTACATCATTTCCTTAGATAGGACGCTACATTTTTAATATAGGAAACCACCCTTGATTAGTGTCATTTTCATTTATTTATGCTACTCATCATTTTTGTTACATTGTTTACTATACATCTGGGCTAACCTAGATATGTTTTATCTGTTTTAAAGGAAGGAATGTGTCATGTAACAAAAGGACGTTATTGAATAACATCCTACCGTCGATCCAATGAATTGAGGATCGACATCCGTATCTCTCGAAGGCACCTTGTCAACCAGCATCGCAAATCGTGCACTTTGTTTAGTTAGCTCCCATTAGAACAAATCTAAAAATTCCTATGTAACGACCTAGATTTTTAAGATAATATTTTAAAGTCAAAAATTTCAATTTGGGAATTAGGTGTGTTAGACACAGGCACTATAACATTTTGCGCTACCAAATTGGAATTTAGGTGTTAAGCATCTAACATTGAATGCCCACTGTAGCGTGTCTTATGCCTCGAAATTGTTTTAAAGAATTCTGACCTATTGGTGGAGTTCCTATATATATATTGAGTCATCTCTTATACTACAAAATTCTTTCCTTCCTCCTTTCGATGCCTAAGAGAGGGTTGTTTCCTAAGGGAGAATTCAGTTAAGAGAGGAGGAGAATTTTTAGAGTGTGAGTGATGGTAGGTTTGCATGTGGGGGGAGATGCTAGTTTGCTTCATGCATGTTGAAGATGGAGGTTGAGTCGTACCTTTGGCAACCTCCCATAATTCCAAACATCATGCTCAATTGAAGAATTTGCTAGGAAGCCATGCTACAACTTAGAACTTTAGATGAGCATTGGTTTGGGTTCTTTGGGTGTGTGCTTTCCTCTTCTCCTTTTCTTGCGTTAATTCATTGCTTTCCTTGGAAGATGAGCTTTAAGGGTTCTTTTCTATGAACATGTTGGAGCTCAGATGATTGTTTTTAGATGATCTATCGGAGGTCAGGGACTACATAGGTAGGACTGTAAATGGGTCAGGTTGGGTCGGGTTAGAGGTCTACCCTAACCCTAATCCGTCCTTTCTTAACGGGTAACGGGTCGGGTTAATACCCGTCTTACAAAATTCTAGCCGCTACCCTACCCACTACCCATTAGAATAACGGATGATGGGTAGGGTTAACGGGTGACTTTTTTATATTGTTAAAATCTAAATTTATATCATTTTATGAGTGATAGATAGAGTTAACGGGTGATGGGTATTGGGTAGGGTTAATGGGCTGCCGACTGTGGGGTGATGGCTGCGAGGTGCGGGGTGCGGCCGTGAGGGGTGGGGGCTGCGAGGTGGGGGCTGCGGGCTGCGGGGTGCAGGCTATCGACTGCGGGGTGTGGGCTGCGGGGTACAGGCTGCAGGTTGCGGGGT
>JAMKQA010021201.1:0-14015 GCA_024699735.1 Posidonia australis | reverse complement strand
TATTTGGTTTTGACTTTAATTAGGGTTTTCACTTGATTAATTTGGATTTTAAATGTTTTTTAAGTGGATTTTAAATGTTTTTAAGTGGATTTTGCTTGATTTTAATTTTAATTAGGGTTTTCACTTGATTAATTAGGATTTTAAGTGAATTTTGGTTACTTTTGGTTTTAATTAGTGGTTTTGGCTAGGATTAAGTTAGAGTGGATTTGTGTGGACTTGTGCAGGCCTAAGTGGGTCTGTCTGGGCCTAATGGGCTTGTGTGGACTTAATTGGGTCTGTCTGGGCCTAATGGGCTTGTGTGGGCCTAATTGGGTCTGTCTGGGCCTAATGGGCTTGTGTGGGCCTAAATGGGTCTGTCTGGGCCTAATGGGCTTGTGTAGGCCTAAGTGGGCTAGGGTTCTATGGAGTTAGGGTTTAGGAGTGTGGTTGCAACCAGAGCATCTTCTAGAGGAGCCTATCACCAAGTGACTACAAAATCAGAGTGTCTACACCTACTTCTTTACTTCATGTATGTTGAAGACGATGTATCGCCACTCTCAATTCACTTTCACTAGCCCTCGAAACGCTTGGAGAGATGTTGGTGTTGTGGGTTTAACTATCTTATGAAGACGCCAACGTCGCTTAAGAGTGCCTGTACTAGTGAGCTCTTCTTCCTCTACTTTACCTTGCAAAACAAAATTTAAAAACTACAGATTAGTAACGTGTAGTAAATGATTCTATAGAACAAATTATGGACATAAAATAGCAGAAGAACACTAACCCGATGAGTTTTCAGTCCCCCTAGTTACGACTAATGTAAATACTTAGCTACTAATGCAGTAAAATGAAATATGATATGCAAGATCTATTAAAGAAAAACCCCCTTTTAAGTGTATGAGATGTAGAATGTCGACGCGACGTGGTCAAATCTAGCAAAAGAAATTGAGCTCAAAACTTCTTTTCTCTCTTTCACCTTTTCTAGTTGATCTCACTCTCTTAGCAATTTTCTCAATAATTTCCATGAGAATCTCTAGATGATTTCTGATGATCCTTTGATGCCCCTTGCTGAGAAGGGTGCCCACTTATTTACAAGTGAGTGAACAAGTGTAACACCCGTAAAATTTATTTTTTGTAATTATTTACGTTTTATGAATTTTATTCCTAAATAGGTGTTACTATTCTGAGGCCCGTTGTGTGGTTTTGTGCTTTTGGGCTTGGGCATCGTGGGCCGACTTCATTTGCGTGTCCCTGTGTGTGGTTTGGCACTATGCATTGTGGCACTATATGTGTGGGGCCCAGGCGTGGGGTCCGTGTGGGTCCTGCATTTGTAGGCTGGTGGCTGAGGCTTGCTGTTGGCCTCTTGGTTGTGGTGGGTGGTTGGGTGCGTGATGTGGTTGGCGAGGCTGGTTGTTGAGGGGGTGTTGGTGTGCGCGTGGCTGACTGGTTGCATGCACATGGCCACCTAGTCCTTCTGCGTAGCTTTTTAAGCTGGAGGCCTCCGCCATGCATGACCCAAGCCTCCTTCTCTTTCCCCGCGCACTCTCTCCGTCCTGAGCACACATCCTTCCTCTCCTCCCTCCACTCACTTCCATTCTCCCCCGTCTCTCTCTTCCTCTCTCGCTCTCCCCCTATTTTCTCCTCCCTTGCGACCTACCCTCTGTTCGGTGAGATCGAGGGTCGGTGACGGTGTGCGGCGGCTAGTGGTGGTGTGTGGAGCTCGTGTGGAGTGCTTCCTTGGCCGTGGTTGCGCCGGAGTTCACCGGATTCATCGGGGGTTGGTCGGAGATCGCCGGAGGCGTTTTTCAGGTACACATCTCCACCTCATGTAATAGAGAGCGTGGAAATGGTAGAAATTGATAGGTTGCATGGAATCTAGGTAAATTTACTTTCCTAGAATTTATTGTTTATTTATGGTGAATTTATGAGCATTTATGCCGATGGTTGCATTTTGGGTCGTTTTGACCCTTCTGCCTTTTCGATTTTATATCTTGATGCATGGTGGATGGATTTTTGTTTTGTTTGTTGGGATTTGGAGTAGACTCGACGGTCTACACCTTATGTTTTATGCAATATTTTTGGTGTTTTTTAGCAGGTCCGATAGGAGGTCCCAGTTGGAGCGATTCCAGACAATAGGGTTTGGGCTGTTTTCTAGTTTCACAGAATTCGACCTATCGAATTGAAAACCGCATACCGAATCAGTGGATTTCGGTATACCGATTCTATTCGGCATACCATTTTTTTGTCAGTTTAGGTCCTCTGGTCGAAATTTGGTCGTCCTATTTTGGACGGTATATTGAATTTGGCCTGAGTGTTGACCGTTGACCTGATTCGGTCGATCAATCCAGATCGGCATACCGAACCTGTTTTTGGCATGTCGATTTTGGGCCCAAATGTACTTATAAAATGTGCTTTCCAAGGGTTTTTTGGATTGTTGTGTTTTGTCCCTATAAGATGGGATTGTGGGCCATCAGCGGTGGTTCCCTGGGACACCTGACGCATCGCTTTACCGAGGTTTTGAAAGAATTTTCAAAAGGTATGAAAATGGTTTTGGAAATGGATTTCAAGGAAACAGTTGGCCTGGTTTGGAAAATGTTTTCCCTAGTTTTTTGTGTGCGGGCTGAGACAGTGTGGGATCGTGTCGTCGGGACCATGGAATGTGACGACATTCTAGGGTGGTCGGGCGCGACTCCTTGTTTGATGTCGGGGGTCGAGATACCTAAGGCTGAGGGGCGTCAAGTCCTGGAGCTATGAGACTCCTTGACTATCGTCTCGAGGCTAAGGTTGTGGTCCACAGGTTGAGGTGTCTTGTGGCATGACGGGGAGGTATGATACTCCTACTATCGCTGTGAGCACTAAGGCTCGGGTGTCGTCGGGTGTGGATGTATGACACTCCCTCCTAGGCACCGTGTGTGGAGGACACTGTGAGAAAGCATATCCTGTGGTGGCCAGTGCGGGTGGGACACATGCCTCGTAGTTGGTAGCGTCCTGAGAGACAAGACAACCTTCCCAATGAAGGGTTGGCTTTGTGAGGGTTCTCTAGGTGGGAAAATCGCGGGACGACGCAGCTCCTGCACAGGGTGGCACGTAGTGGCAGTGCAGACGCCGTTGGTTGCTCTTCAAAGGGCTGCTTGTGGCCAGAGTTAGGTTGCTTGGTGCCTGGCTTCCCGACTCACTATGTGTGGTTTTGGCCATTGAGAGCCTTTGCTTGTGCCTTTGGGCTAGTAGAGCCCTGGTGGTGGTTTTGGCCGGTGTGGGCCTGGCTTATGAGGTTTTGAGAAAATCATTTACAAAATGAATTTAAAAAGAAAATTGATTATGGTTTTGTTTTCCGCGATTTTTCGTGGGGTGCATACTGGGTCACTTTTGTCACTCATACATTTTTCCTTGTGTTTTTGGTTTGCAGGTGCAGGCATGCAGTGGGTTAGCGTAGTGCACATAGTATGAAGTCTCCTAGCCGCACACATAGGTTCCTAGTAGTTAAATATTTACTGTATGACTTTCATTTTCCTGTAATTCAATTTGTTTAAATTATTGTTGAAAATGTGGAGCGTTACAGATCAAGTATCAGAGCTCCAAGTTCACAAGGTTGCACCACACCTAGGGTGTCTAGTCTAGAGACTCCATAGGTTTTACTTGCATGTAGAGTCTGCACCTGATTTTCGCCATGGTTTTTTGGTTGTTGCTTTGTCTGTGGTGCAGGTACATTGCCTTTCTCTAGTAGGATGCCTCCTCGTGGTCGTAAGGGCAAGGCCCCTATTGAGGAGACCGAGTCCCAAGAGGACGTAGGCGGATGGAAGGCAGTTCATGCGAAACTGAGGAGTTTGGCACACGGGATTTCCCATGCGTTCAGCAAGGGTAGTGCCAATGAATTGTCAGGTGACCCATGGCTGAACTAGTTCACGAAGCTTTGTCTGCCGTCTTTCAAGGGTGAGGCCAGTGCTAAGGAGAGCGAGGCCTGGTTGGAGAAGTTGGTGAAGATGCTGGAAAGCATTGGGTGCAGCTGGTGACCTAACTGCTGGATGGTGAGGCAGATAGGTGGTGGAAGTCTGTGAAGTGGCTCAAGTTCCTCGACTCAGTCACTATTAGTATCCAGTGGAAGGATTTCAAGGCGGCCTTCTTATGACAAGTATTTCCCTGCTCATGTGAAGGAACAGCTTCGTCGAGATTTCCAAAGTCTGGAGCAGGGCATGATGTCGGTGCTCGAGTATGAGACTGAGTTCGCCTGGCTGAAATGCTTTGCTCCTGCCTGTGAGTCTGAGGAGGAGCGGGTGCAAAGGTTTCTGCACGGCTTGAACCCTGGGCTACGGGTGAAAGTGATGGGCTGTAGGTGCCACACTGTGGATGACATGGTTGGGATGGCTTAATGCTTCGAGGCGAAGCATCAGAAGTTTCTGGAGAGTCGTCCCAAAGGGAAGGGTAAGTCTTCTTTCACCTCTTGATTCTCTTTCTCCAGTCCTCCCAGTGCCGGTAGCTCAGGTAGCCCTAAGAAGAAGCAGAAGGTATGGTCTAGTGTTTCCTCTACGGGCCAGCGGAGCTTCGCTGGGGGTAGCGGAGCTGGCTTCAGTCAGATAGGGTCTAGTGTTCCCGGTGGGAACCAATGCTTCAACTGTGGTCAGGTGGGCCACATCGCTACATATTGTCCTCATCCTCGGCAGCCTTCAGCTTCTGTCATGTGCTACAATTGTGGGAAGCCAAGACACGTTCAGAGATCTTGTCCGGAACCACCTAAGAAGGCAGGAAGTGCGCCAGAGCAGCCGACTAGGGGACTGGTATTCACCATTGCTGCTCTAGGCGCTGGGTCTTCGAGAGATTTGGTTGAGGGTAAGGATGAATAGTTGATTTTGTAACCCTCTGAGATATGTTGTAATCTCTTTGTAATGTGGACATCTGCCTGATTAAATGGATGTGTGGTGTTGTTTTGTTTGGCCATCAGGTTCTTTTATTGTGGCTGGCTGGATAGCCAAAGTGTTGTTTGACTCAGAGATTTCTTTCTCCTTTATCTCTGATTCTTTTGCGCCGAAGTTGGGAGAGAGACCAGCTAGACTGGCCTTTCATGTCAGTGTGGTGACACCACTAGGGGAGCATAGTTTGGCATTGAAGTATCTACGGTCTATCGACTTGACACTGAATGGCAGAGAGTTCGATGCCAGTATGATCGTGATGGACATATAGGAGTACGATGTGATACTTGGCATGGATTGGTTGACACAGTAGTCTACTTTGATCGACTGTGATCGAAGGAGAGTTTATTTTGGGTCTCTTGAGGATGGGTCTTTCTTTGTGCAAGGTGGATGTCAGGGTGAGCTTAAGCATGTCATCAGCTATGAAGGCTTATAAGTCGTTGGTCAGGGGTTACATGGGGTATCTAGCTAATATAGTTATCTCCACTTTTCCTGAGTTGGGTGTTCACAGCATCTCTGTGGTGTGTGAATATCCCGACGTTTTCCCTAACGATTGGCCTGGTATGCCACCTCATAGGGAAGTAAAGTTCTCGATCGATCTGATCCTTGATTCTGGTGCTGTGTCGAAGCCTCCTTATAGCATGGCGCTAGAGGAATTGCGAGAGCTTAAGACTCAGTTGCAGGAGTTGCTAGACAAGGGGTTTATCAGGCCGAGTGTGTCTTCGTAGGGTGCACCTGTCTTGTTCGTCCGTAAGAAGGATGGTTTGCTCAGATTGTGTATAGATTATCGGATGTTGAACTAGATCACGGTAAAGAACAAGTATCCCCTGATGCCTTGATGTTGTGGCTTTTGTTGATGACATGCTGGTCTATTCCCCTGATGTTGAGACTCACGCCTTGCACCTGAGGGTGGTTTTGGATACTCTGAGGTGTCTCGGTCGTATGTCAAATTCTCCAAGTGTGAGTTCTGGCTAAGCGAAGTCATGTTCCTTCGCCATTTGATTTTTTGAGAAGGCATCAGAGTGGATCCTGCCAAGGTTGAGGCAGTGAGTAGTTGGGAGCGACCAAGGACAGTGTCAGAGATCAAAAGTTTCTTGGGTCTGACGGGCTATTATAGGAGGTTTATCAGGGATTTCTCTTCTATAGCCGTGCCTTTGACAGAAGTGACTAGGAAAGGTGTTCTGTTTTGCTGGGTCTAGAATTGTGAGGCGAGTATCCAAGAGTTGAAGTCTCGTCTGGTTTCTGCCCTTGTGTTGACTCTGCCTTCAGGAAGTGATGGCTTCACTGTGTATAGTGATACCAGTGGCGTTGGGTTAGGGTGTGTTCTGATGCAGCATGGCAATGTCATCCCATATGCTTCACGCCAGCTGAAGGATCATGAGAAGAACTACCTGACCCACAACTTGGAGATGACTGTGGTAGTGTTCGCTCTCAAGCTTTGGCGACACTATCTCTATGGGGAGCAGTTTGAGGTCTTCACCAATCATCAGAGCTTGAAGTATATCTTCTCGCAGAGGGACCTCAACCTGAGGCAGCGCCGCTGGGTGAAGTATTTGAAAGACTATGATTTCAACCTGTCCTACCATCCTAGCAAGGCTACTATGGTCGCCGATGCCTTGAGTCGATGTATGCACGTGATGGCGAGCTTGATGGTCAAGGAGTGGACCATGTTGGAGGATTTGGTGAGCTATAGGCCAAAGCAGCAAGCTCATGGAACGGTTGGTGCCTAGGTGGCCAACCTGTCTATTTGCCCAAAGCTGTTAGAGTTTATTGTTGTCTGTAAGCAGCTGAATCTGTTTGTTCAGGCTGTGTTTGAGAAGCTTGAGGCTGGTGGAGAGCCTCATTTCTCTATTGGGGCATATGGAGAGCTGAGGTATGGCATGCGTCTGTATGTGCCCCAGCATGAGGAGGCCAGGTCGAGGTTGTTGGATGAAGGGCATCAGTCTAGGTACACTATACACCCTAGTAGTACGAAAATGTACCAAGACCTGAAGCGGAACTTTTGGTGGCCTGGCATGAAGAGAGATATTGCTGACCATGTGGCGAGGTGTACTACCTGCTAGTTGGTCAAGGCAGAGCACTAGAGACCTGGAGGGACCATGAAGCCATTGGATATTCTTGTGTGGAAGTGGGAGCACATCTCGATGGACTTTGTGACTTGTTTGCCACGGACTCAGAGGAAGAACGACACCGTGTGGGTGATCGTGGATCGGCTAACCAAGTCTGCTCACTTCCTAGCCATTCGGTTGAAGCTTCTGATGCACGACCTAGTGGAGTTGTATGTCTTCCTAGAATGGAATCTAGCTAAATTTACCTTCCTAGAATTTTTTGTATTTATTGTGTATTTATGGCGGATTTATGGGCATTTATGCCGATGGTTGTGTTTTGACCCTTCTGGCTTTCCGATTTTATATCTTGATGTATGGTGGATGGATTTTAGTTTTGTTTGTTGGGATTTGGCGTAGACTCGAGTGTCTACACCTTATGTTTTATGTAAGATTTTTGGTGTTTGTTTAGGGGGTTCGATAAGAGGTCCCAGTTGGGGCAATTTCGGACGATAGGGTTTGAGTCGTTTTCTAGTTTCGCAGAATTCAACATACTAAAATGGAAACAGCATACCGAATCAATGGATTTCTGTATATCGATTCTGTTCGGCATACCGTTTTTCTGTCAGTTTAGGTCCTCTGGTAGAAATTCGGTCGTTTGATTTTGGACGGTATACCGAATTTGGCATGAGTGTTGACCGTTGACCTGATTCGATCAACCGATCCAGATCAGCCTACTGAACCAGGGGTTTTCGGCATACCGAACCTATTTCGGCATGGCGATTCTGGGCCCAAATGTGCTTACAAAATGTGCTTTCCAAGGGTTTTCTGGATTGCTGTGTTTTGTCCCTATAAGGTGGGATTATGGGTCATCAGCAGTGGTTCCCTGGGACACCTGATGCGTCGCTCTGCCGAGGTTTTGGAAGAATTTTCAAAAGGTATGAAAATGGTTTTGGAAATGGATTTCAAGGAAACAATTGGCATGGTTTGTAAAATGTTTTCCTTGGTTTTCTGTGTGTGGGTCGAGAAATTGTGGGACTGTGTCGTCGGGACTAGAGAATGTGACGACATTCTCGGGTGGTCGGGTGCGACTCCATGATTAAGGTCGGGGGCCGAGATACTTGAGGCTGAGCGACATCGGGTCCTGGACGTATGAGACTCCTTGACTGTCGTCTCAAGGCTAGGGTTGTGGTATGCCGATTAAGGTGTCTTGTGGTATGACGGGAGGTATGATACTCCTACTGTCGATGTGAGTACTGAGGCTCGGGTGTCGTCGGGTGTGGAGGTATGTCACTCCCTCCTAAGCACCATGTGTGGAGGAAGCCGTGAGGAGGCGTATCCTATGGTAGCCAGTGGAGGTGGGACACGTGCCCCGTAGCTGGTGGCGTTCTAAGAGACAGGACAATCTTCCTAGGGAGGGGTTGGCTTTGTGAGGGTTCTCTAGGTGGGAAATCGCGGGACGACGAGGCTCCTGCACAGGATAGCACATCGTGGCAGTGCAGACGCCATTGGTTTTGGAAATTGAAGGCCTTTGCTTGTGGCTTTGGGCTAGTAGAGCCTCATGTTGGTTTTGGTTACTGTGGACCTGGTTTGTGAGGTTTTGAGAAAATCGTTTGCGAAATGAAATTAAAAGGAAAATTGATTATGGTTTTGTTTTCCACGGTTTTTCGTGGGGTGTGTACTGGGTGACTTTTGTCATTTGTACGTTTTTCCTCGTGTTTTTGGTTTGCAGGTGCAGGCATGCAATGGGTTAGCGTAGTATACATTGTCTGGAGTCTCCTTGCCGCACACACAGATTCCTGGTAGTTAGATATTTACTGTATGGCTTTCATTTTCCTGTAATTTAATTTGTTTAAATTATAGTGGAAAATGTGAGGCGTTACAACAAGTCATGGAATGGCAAGGCTTTCAAAAAATGAAGCTTTGGCAAGGAATTTCCATCTTTGAGGTCTTGAATGTCCAAGCGGAGGAGTTTGACATAAAACATCAAAATATGATCGTTCTACATACGTAAAACACTAGAGTTCAGCCGTTCTTTACCTTCCAACGCCACCTACCAGTTTGGAGTGGATAATCACCAATTAATGGTTGATTGAGTATTGATTAAGCCCTAATTAAGATCAAGATTTTCTATTTATTTTTTCAAGGAAAAAATCATGCTCACATTGCACGAGAATGATGTTGGACAGCTTCTTACTGTTGATCACGTCAATTGAGAACATCAATGGTAAGCAACTAGTGTAAACAACTCGACAAATTGCAATCACAACAGTCTTGACAAACATGGAAGCATTGATATCAGTATACTCCAAATCAACATATCTACACTATTATATATTAACAAGAGAAAAGGCACGCTTAATAAAGAATGGGTAGGTTTATAACATGTCTTTGACTCGACGTAGTGTATTATCTATAAGAAAACTAATCATGCAAGTACAAATTACGACTTACATGCTACATGCAAAATCTCAATTATTTTCATCTAGATCATTGATCTTGAAATAGCAACTCAAATTGTTTGGAAACTAATATCCTTGAAAGAAGTGGTTAAATTGGTTAATGACTATATGCAAAGATGCTTGCTATAAATTTGGTTGCATGTGATTGCCAAATTTATTATGTTTTAGTTTGTTCTAGTGGTCTTGGTCCTTATTTTGATTCAATTGTTACATCTATAACTACTAGAGTTGATCCTATCGCTTATGATGAACTTGTTGGTACAGTTCTTAGTCATGAGCCGTGACTAAAAGCAACCAATCAAAATTTGATATCTCTCTGAGTTTTTTTAATGAGTGTTTCAAGAAGTATGGTGGATCGAAGATCAAGAGGAAGAGGGCCTTGTATTGCTCTTTTTGATTATCGAACATGTGGAAGGCCTACCCCAAATATGACTAAATCATATCTTGTAGCTTCTCATATAAACATGATACCCAAACTCTAGGAACATGCATCATTTGATAAATTCCTAGCTACCGCCAACCCAACGACCATCACCACCGGTGGACGGAGGGAGGCCCTCAGGGCTCCTTCCTTCCTCTCCTCCTCTCTCTTCCTCTCCTCTCCTCCTCCTCTGTACCCCCTTCTCAGGAGAAGCCTCTACAACCCACACCGTCGTTGCCGTACGTCATCGAGAACACCTCCATGTGCATGAGTCCACCCCACTCCGTGCTGATGACCTAGGGACCTCGGAGCACCTCCCACGAGCATCGCCGTGCCGCTCCGCCATCGCCCCAACCTCTGCAACAACCCAACCACCTCCGTCGTTCCCGTCGCCGGAGATGAGGGTGGGGGGAATGCTCCAGACTCCCTCGAGCCTCGCCGACACCGCCTGGAGCTCCACTGTGCCCTTCCGATGCTCCCCAGGCCTTCATCGTTGTCTCGTCGTCATCAGAGTACCGCCAGCCACACCATCGTCTTCTCCGATGCCGTCAGTAGCCTCTCGCCTAAGCTCGAGGTGGGGGGGAGGCCTCGGGCCTCCCCAACCACTCCCCACCACTTGGGGAGGTTCGCCGTGGCTCCGCGATGCTTCCCCAGCCTTGTGCGCATCCCTTCGATCGTCGGACCACCTCCAGGAGAGTGTCGGAGAAATCGCCAGCGGCGGAGCACCGGCCTCCTCCGTTGAACTTCGAATGGGCCTTTTTAGGTCCAATCTCTTTAAGTTTTGATTATTACTTTTAGGTCCTCCTTGTATTACATTTCAGTCCTTTTTTATTGCGTATGGGTCCAAACAGTTTCATTTTAGTCCCTACAGTTTTAAAATACTTTTTATTCTTTGTTTTCTCTGAGAATTTTGCATAAAGCCTCCTGAATATTTCATCTTTTATTTGTTAACACATTAATGCATGCATTTATGACATCTGGGTCCCTGGAACATAGTTTCTTTGCATTTAAATCTTAGAAATTTACATTTAAGCCCGTGAATGTTTCTGAAATGCCTTTCCTCAGCGCAATTTACATTCTGAACCACGATTATCATTAAAATTGAGTTTTTATCACATTTAAATCCTAAAAATTTGCATTTAGGCCCTTGATGTTTTTTGAAGTGCTTTTTCTCTGGGAAACTTGCAATCTGAACCCTGAATTCTTTAAAAATCACACTGTCCATCATAAAAGTTGATTTCTCTTTACAGTTTGGTCTTGAAAATTTGCATTTAACCCCTAGAACTTTCAAAAATGAGTTTTCCTTGTACATTTTGCATTTTAGACCTTAAGAAACTTCATAATTGCATTAACCAACATAAAAGCCTCATTTTTATCACAATCAGACCCTGAAATTTTGCAAAAAAGTCCCTGGATTCACATCAAATCAATTTTGACCATAAAATTTACATTTTAACTCTTAGATTAATTCCAAATCCATCACTTAGTGTTTTAAATGTCTTCTTTCATGTTTTTGGGACATTTTTCACTCATTTCTCCTAATATTCTGCATTTAATCATTGATCCCATTTAAAAATCATGTTTTCACTGAGATTTGATCCTTAGCTTTACATTTTGGCCACATTTGCACTCATGTGTAAATTTTACACTTTAGATCCTGACTTTTCAGGAAATTATCCAAGTGCAACTTTTACATCCCTATGCTACATTGACATTGGACCCATCATTTGCATGTTAGGATAGATGTCATGAGTGGGTTTTTCATCAAGTTTCTCATTCTTTTCTGTGAATTTTGCATTTTGACCTCTATGTTTGTCCTTTATCGCGTTTACATCATTTTATTGATTTTCTCCTCCATGTTTCTTGCAAATAACATCTTTTGGACATTTGGCACACATCTTGACACAACTTAGGTCATGCATCATTCCCATATAGGCATTAATCATCTGGCCAAGGAAATGACCAAATTACCCTTGTGCCTCCAATTCACGAGCATACATCTCAATTTTTGCACTAGTCTTGCATAGTCCACGCCTAGGCCATCCTTTAGAGTTTTTACGCATTTGTCCATGCATTTCATATTCGCTTTCCTCACATTTGTATCCCTATTTGGCGAGCCGGCATCCTATGCCTTTCCTTCATGGATTTCTTTCTTCCCTTTGTCCTTAGAGTTTCTTATTCATTATCCGATTTGATTGGCTTTAATCCTACATTTCAGATTCTTGATTTGATTTGGATTTCATCGCCCGAGGGCGTACATTAACAGGCCTGAGGGCCAACATTGTCCCCACTACGGATTATTTTCCCTTTTTTGATTTTCATGACTTTCTCCATGATTCCGATTCAATTTGTCTTCAGAGTTTCTTATCCGATATCTGATTTGATTTGCTTTAATTTTACATTTCAGATTTTGATTTGATTTGGATTTCATCGCCCAAGGGTGTACATTAACATGCTTGAGGGCCGACATTGTCCCCACTACGAATTATTTCCCCCTTTTTGATTTTCGCAACCTTTCCCATTATTTCGAAGACTTGGATTGACTTTACTTTTTATTCTTTTGACATCAATATAGTTTTCAGAGGCGTTCTTTACAAAAACATCATCATTTCATATGATTTTCTGCGATTTTGTCAATTCATGTGGATTTCTTCGCAGTTTTCGCACATCGTCTTGCACATCCATCCAGTCTTGTCGTGGCATACATAGTAGCATGATTAGAGCATGATCCAGGTTTAGCAAACATCCATCTAGCCTTTAGCAAGCAATTAGACTAGAAAGACTGAATTTATCGGGCGTACGATGGTGTCTAACACCTTCCTCGTGCGTAATAGGAATCCTTACCCATCCTCTGGTTAGCAGACATCCAGCCTTCACATCTGCACTTTAGGCATTCATCTTTTTTGTAGTTTTCCTCGTCTTTCTCTTAAAAGACTAGGTGGCGACTCCTTTTCTTTTCTTTTATCTTTCCTTGCACCTTCACCATCTTGGCATGGCTGTGATCTCCTTCCCTCTGGCGCGACTCCGTGCCGGGACCTCCTCAGGTCGGCACGGTCACAATTGGAATAGCTTTTTTTTTTTTTACAAGACTTTGAGCTTTATGCACTAGACATGACCTACACAAGATTGACAAACCTTAAGCACACACTATTGATTTATTTGTAAACCTTCTCAATCAATAATGTCAATTATCTAGAACTACATGCCTAGGGGTAGGTAGTTCTATATAGCCACGATCCTATATTAGAGTACCTTATGACTTAGGTATTTTTCTAGTGGTATTGAAATGAGAGGACTCTAGTTTAAGTAGGTCATAGGTTATGGGCACTGATTGTGTGGTCTCACTTAATGAGAGTGTGTGGTCTCACTTAATCTAAATTATCACCTTCCTCAATCAATCACACATCCAAAAAGACCCCACATAAGATACTAATCTCTAGACAAAACCACCTCTAATTGGTCACCAAACGACCGAATGATTACAAGCTGGTCACTGTCGAACGATCGAGTGACCACTCACATGTCATTGCCGAACAACCAAGCGACCACACACAAGTTACTACCGAATGACTAAGTGCGCGCACATAAGTCACTGTCGAACGACTGAGCAACCACAAGCAAGAGGTGTGCAACTAAAATGCACCAACCAAACTTGCCACTGAGACATGAAAGCAAAACGAATGAGAGATGTGCAACCCCAAGGTTACAATGTTACAACATAGCCTCCACTCATCAATTCTCACTAATCGATGTGAGACTATACACATCAATGGGGTCATCACATTTTCCACTGCTGAAACACTTGACGTTGTAGACACCCCAATTTTAAGCTCATTTGGCAGCAAGCTCCTTTGGTTGATGCTCTGGTCGCGACCACCAAAACCCTAGCTCACACAAGCCCAATTAGGTTCACACTAGCCCACATCACCCAATAAAACACTAAAACCCATTAAAATTCACTGAAAAGCAAATAAAACAATTAATCCAGCTAAAATCCACCTTAAATTCCACAAAACCCTAATAAGAACCCTAATCAAACAAAATCCAATTAAATCCACTTAAAAACGCAACCATAAATCCTAATCCACTTAATCCAGCTAAAATCCACTTAAATCAACTTAAAATTCAATAAAACCCTAATTAATCAAAATTTTAAACCCTAATCAAGTGAAAAGAAATTAAAATCCATTAAATAAGACAAAAAACC
>JAMKQA010021190.1:0-17782 GCA_024699735.1 Posidonia australis | reverse complement strand
ATCCATATAGCATGACTATCCCTATTAAGTAATTGCCAAACCAATTTAGATTTTAAGGCTAGGTTGAAGTTCCGGATATTTAGGATCCCCCAACCGTTATGCCACTTTGATCTACAAATTGCACCTTGATTAACAAGGTGAGAGCCATGGTCTGTAGATGGATCAGACTTACAAAGGAAGTTAAATCTAAGTTTGTCTATTTCTTTCTGAATTTGTTTTGGCATATGCAGGACAGACATAAAGTATGTAGGGATAGCCGACAGAACTAAGTTGATAAGGGTCAACCTACCACCTAGGGATAAAAACTTAGCTTTCCAGTGAGCTAGTTTGGAGGTTAGTTTTTCCAGGACAGGGGACCAGTCCTGCTTAGAAGCTCTCCTATGATGGAGAGGGAGGCCTAAGTAGGTGATAGGTAGGGTAGCATATTTGCATCCAAGAAGGTTACAAGTGGTGTCAATAACATCCTGACCAACCTGAATTCTAGTAATTGAAGATTTGGTGAAATTAATCTTGAGTCCGGAACACGATTGAAAGCAACACAGGATACGTTTAATATTGACAATATTATCCCCACCATCAGCAAGAAAGAGAATAGTATCATCCGCATATTGGATGTTGAGCACCTGAGATACCCCATTAGGGAACTGAATCCCGTTTATGAGGCCATTAGTAGAGGCCAATTGTAGCATGCGGTTTAGGATGTGAGTAACAATTATGAAAAGAAGCGGGGACAATGGGTCCCCCTGTCTAAGCCCATTGGACGATCCAAAGAAGCCATGTGATGATCCATTCAAAAGGATAGAAAATCGGGCTGAGGATATACACATTCTAATCCATGTGATCTACTTTATCCCAAACCCTAAACCATGGAGAGCTTGAAGGAGAAAATCCCAATTGATCTTATCAAAAGCCTTTTCAAAGTCTAATTTTAAAAGAAAGCCTGGAACTTTGGAAGAGTGCATATAATGGAGTGTTTCCTGGGCTACCAGGAAATAGTCTCCAATGGACCTGCTAGGTAAGAAGGCACATTGGGAAGAGTCTAAAGTATGGTTTAGAACTGGGGATAGTCTGGTTGCTAATGATTTGGTAAAAATTTTGTATATACTATCAACCAGACTAATAGGCCTGAAATCAGAAACTGAGTTAGCCCCTATCCGTTTAGGGATGAGTACTAAGAATGTCTGATTGATGGAGGCAAGTGTATCAGATTCAGAAGATGAGTAAATATAATGAAATATATCCATTATATCATCCTTAACCATTTCCCAGAAGTTTTGGAAGAAAAATACAGGGTATCCATCAGGTGTGGGGCTCTTTTCCCTAGGTAAACTCTGAAGGTTCCTCTTAACCTCTTCAATAAGCTTCTGCCATTTTCCATAGAAGTTGGCTTCTATAATTCATGTCAAAAGTTAATTTCAAGTAAATGAGTCAAAAACTAACTTTTTCTATAATTCTTGTTAAACAGATCCTACGACAATAATAATAATTAGCTCAAAAAAAATAAATTAAAAGAATGAATTGTAAAATAGAAGATTAAGAAGAGAATAATAATGGAGAAGAACAAAGAAATGTTGATGGTGATTGATGAAGACGTGGAGAGTCAGAGAACTTAAGACTAAGAACTTCAAGTTTCATTCCAACACTTGAAACTTGTGAGCAAATTTGCAAGAAGATTTGGTAAAAAATTTGCAAGAAGTTAAGATCTTTGAGAAGTGATGAGAAGAAGTAAGAAGTCTTGTGTGGATGAAAGAGGAGAATAGGGTATTATTTATAGATGTTTTAAGCCTCCAATAGCTAGAAATAGAATCATTGGAAAAGATAAATTATCAAAAAAGTTTTACAATAGTTAGAAATACAATTGTTGGAAATTGTCAGAACAAAATGGAGACCCGTTGTTGAAAAAAGGTGCCCATTTTTGTAAGTGGATGTTCATTCTAATGGTTATATTTTATAGTAGTTGAAATTTTGATATATATAGAATTAATGATAAAACACACATCCATTTTGAGGAATGGATGTCCATTTTTTAGTCAGGAAGTTCTCTCAAAGAAACAAGTGTTCGCTCATTAAATTAAGATGTTCGTTTTGTTATATAGGACGTCCTATTTTTAAAATGGACGTCCATGTTTTATTTTATATAGTTAAAATACATTATAAAATAATGATCATAACTTAAAAATTAATATTTGTAAAATTATATAATTTTTTTATTTTGAGCCTATATTAGACCATAAATTTTGACCCGAGCCCGACTATGTTTGTGCTAGATTCAAACCTAAATTGAGCTATGTCAGGTCATGGGCCATTGAAGAAAATCCCTAGCCCTTGCCTGATCCACTATCATATTGGATTTGGGCTAAGTTCGTTCGGGTTCCATTCCACGTAGGGTTGTAAGTGGGTCGAATATCATTCGTTAATCATTCGTTAATCTTACCCTATTTGACCCATTAGGAACGGATTAGAATAGAAATTTTGTATATTTGTTGACCCATTAATCCGTCATCTGCTAACCCGCTATCAATTAAATGGGTCAAGGTTCGGATAACATGTTACGAGTAATCCGTTAATCCATTAACTCAAGGGGTAAATTAGTAAATTTAAGTAAATCCTAACTCCTTAACATAAATATATATAACAATATTAGTATATAACATTCTAATTCCCTAAACAACATCTTCATTCAATCATTCATCTAATTCTCCTCAATCCTAAATCCTGTCGCGACGCAGTCATTCTTCTATCTTTCCGCTCCTTTGCCTCTCTACCTCTCTGTTGATCCCCTATCTGCCAGTTTGTCGATCACCCCTCTTCCTCTCTGTCGATTCATTGATCGACCTTGCCTCTTCGCCCCTCCACCTCTCCGTCGATTGGATTGCTATTAGTTGTATAATGCTATTGGAATTTATTCTATGCTAAAGGTTAACAAGTCTCAAAAATCAAAAGTTGCCTAATATACCAATGGAAGTGTTGAAGTTTTTTGTTGTAAAAATTTTCCTTTATGAATGTTGATTTTTAGTACCATGTTCGTGTAAGATTATGCAACCTTCTTCATCTATGCTGCCAAGAAGTAAAAAAGGACCACAGTAAAAGAGAAAAAAAATGTTTCATGAGGCATTTCATATAAAATATGAGATATTGTCATTTTATACTATAACTCTTGACTTTTACAAAATAAAAGAACTTAGTTTTCCAACTCATACGTTATTTATGATATAAGTCTTAGTTTAATAACAAAAAAAAAAAAAAAATCAACAGTTTTACATGTCAATCCTATTCATCGCTCGTTACTCTAATGGATAGTGGATATAGTAGTGGTTAGAAATTTTTAAAATAGATGTTCACTTGACCTGTCATTTGTAAGAAAAAGATGAATTAAGATTAAGATAAATCTTAAATTCGACATATTTACAACCCTAACTAATTTCAAGTGAACCAATTTAAATTTGGAGGTCTAATCAGATGAATATATACATACTCCACGGTGGAAAATATCAAGAATACATACAATAGTACAAAGCCAACCGTCTATAGCCTGCGTTGAAAGAGTTCAAAATAGAAGTTAAACGAGGGAGGGAAGAAGCCCGAAGCAAGGGAAATCTACGGCAGAGCACCAGATCCCGTTTCTCCAACAACAAAACAACCACCATCTCCTCGTTTTCTCCCTGGTTTCCTCCTTTTTTTTCCTACGTTTTTTCCGATTTCAAACTTCTCCTCCGCGTCCACCAAAATCGCCATTTGGGTTGTACGCATCTGCCATCAACCGTCCATAACCAATGGCGTTCCGCCGGAAAGCCACCTCCACACCCCACTGGCGGCCAAAGTCTGACAAGTGCGACCAGAAAGCGAGAGAACCGCCACGGGACCACCGCCGGCTCCTCCGATTCGACGAGCTCCCGGAGTACCTGAAGGACAACGAGTTCATCCTAGACCACTACCGTGCCGAGTGGCCCATCAAGGACGCCCTCCTTAGCGCCTTCGCCTGGCATAACGAGACCCTCAATGTGTGGACGTGAGTGGGTTCGATTCGAAAACCCATCGGAAAGTTTCGTTTTTTTTGGTGATTGCGATGGTAAAGGTACAATCATTATTGGGTTTTTTTTTGTTGTTGTTTTGGGTGCAGGCATTTGGGCGGGTTTTTGCTGTTCTTGGTGCTGACGGTGGTGAGCAGCATGGGGGCCGCCAAGGTCGGGGAGATGTTCGTCATCCCGGGACTCTCCTTCTCAAGGTACCAGGGGCATTTTCGTCATTTGGGTTGCTTGCATTTTAATCCCTGTTTTTGGAGTTCGATGCTGATTTGGGTTTTCTTTATGGGTTGTTTATTTATCATATTAGGATGATAAATGCGAGCTCTAGTGGTGGTGGGGATCTTGCAAGAGATGGTTTACAGGTAGAAGTTAATGAGAGGACTCTGATGTCAACAGCTGAGTATTTTATTTTCTTTCTTTTCCTTGTCGTGGCGATGCTATTGCTGACTTGCTGTGGAGTATGGACTGCTGGAGGTTGATGTTTGGTGAACAAGCATTACCAAAATTTTAATCTTTGCTTTAGAATTTAGATTATGGATTATGATCTGTTGACTTCCAAATATAAAAGTTTGGTTAATGTTGGTTTTTTGTGTTCATTTAATTTCTTATCTTGCTTCATGCTATTGATGATGATCTGTATGCTAAGCATGCATGGATGAGGATGAAAGCGATTGGCTCTTAGGATGATTATATTGTTATAGTTAAGCATGGGAAAAACGATGTGCTTAAAGTTTAAAAAAGCTAGCTTACCTGAAGAATAGGTAGTCTTGAATCTTGAATTTGTCATTTACCATAGATTCAACTCAGACAAGAATAAGAGTAATCTTTACTTTCTATTAGTAATCAGGCAAGGTCAGAACCCTTCGTTGATATACATAGCATAGTCTTATATGTTGAAGATAAACTCCTTCGCTCATTTTCAGTTGATTGTATTTGTCTATCTGGTTTTAATCAACGTAGTAAGTGTAATCCACCAACCAATATGTATTATCAAGGTAAGGCTGCTATTATGTTCACTAGTGTATGGTGTTTTGTGGTCAATGTTTCAGGGATCAAGAATCCTTAAGTTATTTAAAATTTTTCGTAGGGATGAAACAAAACCATTTCCTATAATTGATATCCATTGTTAGATTACTTTTAGAGCCTGCTTGTTTAAATTCTTTCTCACCATTATGTCTCCTTTGTAGCTTATATTCATAGCTTTTCATCAACAAAGACTAGATAAGATTTTGTTTTTTTGACAGGACACTTTAGCTAAAAGGCATCTGCTGCTATCGAAACCAGCATTCTCAGAAGATTGGAATGTACCTAGATGGCCAAGGCTGGTGTTCATGTTTGGGGCCATGTGTTGCCTGTCCTGCAGTGCCATCTCCCACTTGCTAGCTTGCCACTCTCGTCGCCTCAGCATTTTCTTTTGGCGCCTTGATTACACTGGCATTGCTCTGATGATCGTCTCATCCTTTGTCCCACCCATATACTATGCTTTCTTCTGCAATCCCATTCCTCGAATCACCTACATATCTGCCATATCCATCCTTGCCCTCCTTGTCATTACCACTCTCCTTTCCCCAGCTTTCTCTTCCCCACGCTTCCGCCCATTCCGAGCCTATCTGTTTCTTGCAATGGGCTTCTTTGGCGTGGTCCCAGCCATCCATGCTATCATCCTTAATTGGGAACATCGTCCCTGTCATGTAGCTCTTGTTTTGGAGGTAGTCATGGGACTGTCTTATGCTGTGGGTGTGGTTGTGTATGTGAGCCGTGTACCAGAGCGATGGAAGCCAGGAGCGTTTGATCTTGCAGGACACAGCCATCAGATATTCCATGTGTTTGTTGTAGTAGGGGCGCTAGTGCACTATGTGGCCACAGATGTGCTTCTTGATTGGCGGGTTGGTCAGGCATGCCATGGGTCTGCTTCACTGTGAAGAAAAGATTGAGAGGTGTTTTAATATGAATTCAGTTCCTTGTTCGGTTGGATTTTGTATGCAATGAACATTTGCTATTTTAGCATGCTAATGATGTTGTGGGTGAGAGATCATGATCTCATCTCCCTCCTTTCGGTCTTCAAATGGCTCTTGTTCTTTCGGATTTGGCTCTCATATTTCTATTCTCATGTTCATTACAATAAGCTTGTTACTAAAAAATTATCTCAAAGCTCAAATGAAATCTAGGATTGGTTGAGTTGATCTTTCAAAAGGTGGTAGAATTATAAACATAATTTGTGGAAAAAATAGGACAAAGCAATAGATTGTCATGATGTCTACCTTCGAGTAGAATTCTACTTTCTTGACATATAGGAGGGAAGAATAGGCAAATATGAATCACAGGCTTTGGGCATTTTGGATAAGGATCCTAATCCATACAGGTAGCTAATGCTAGTTGGGGATGAGAATTAATTAAATCGTGGAACCAAATTGTAGATTATAATAGAATTGTAACAAGGATACTTTTGTTTGGATCACAAAGAAAACACTAATCACTTGGTTTTGGAATGCACGAATGTGAAGGTGCAATTCCAATGCATCACAGACAATCGATATTTGGTAATTGTAGTAGTGTTTATTCAACAACAAATAGGACATCAAAAAAAAAAAAAACAGTATACCATTATTGAGATGCCTGCCTTCAAGCAGAATTTCATTGTTTTTAACAAAACTTGCATCGACATGGGTTGTTTAGTCGATCAACAATGATATAAGAAGAGCATCAAGGCTAATATTTGCAGTATACTATTATTGAACTGCCACAAATCAAAGAGCTGAAAAAGAAAGATGATGACAACTAGGTATCATTAACCATCACCTTTCTCAGCATTTCTCATTTCCTCGTTGAACTGCAGACGTTCCTATATGAAAAATGACAAAACTGAGATAACTTACAAAAAATTAATCTACGTTTCCCTAAAAAAAAAAACTACTTTTCCCTCAAAATCGCCTTCTTCCTGCAGCAGGTTTTGCTTCTCACCCTGCAAGCCCGCTCTCTTTTTCTCGAGACTTTGCCAGTTCCCCTCTCAACCCTTGACCCCAACAGAATCAGCTTCATTATCACTGTAATCAGCCCAAGGCTTTCCTCGTTCTTTCTCTATTCTAGTGTTGTCAGACGTTTCTGTAGGTTCTGAGTGATCATTGGTAGCAATTCCCGCAGCAATGGCCTTTCCCTCAGCATCATGATCATCAACAACAGTCCCTGATCCAATTATCTTTTCCACAACAAGAACATAAGCACTTTTAGAATGGTCAACCTGTTCAACTTTGTCATCAACTTCTAACCACTCACAGGACTTACTGGTGTCAGCATTTTCATTTGAGCATGCATGGTAATCTTCAGCGGCTTCAATAGAAACTGGTGTTGATGATGTTACTGAGCTGTCTGGAGATTCAGCAAGGCTTTGTGGGGACACTGGAAGACCATTTGGAGACGTTGGAAAACCATTGGGTGACATAGGATAACTATTTTGCATCCATGGCTGTCCAGGAACAAACACAGCAGCATGTGGATTCATTATCACACTGATGTCACCGTTCTGTATGGTAGGCTTGTGATGTCGATTTCCTGAACGGTTAAAGCTTCCTGAGAGACGGGGACCATAAGGAACTCTTGCTGTAGCCGATGGATGAGGAGATCTATGCATTTGATTTACTGTCAGCATTGGAGGTAAGTTTACAGGTGGAGGTAATATTCCTCCATGATCTTTGTAGACTGGAACAGCAACAGAGCCATAAACTGGAACCATGGATGGATTATAAGGAGGTGCAGCTGCTGACAGTTTGCTGCTTTGCTCGCTGACCATATCTGCTTCTTGTTTTTCTCCTTCAGTTCTTAAATACTTTTCACTTTCTCCTCCACTAGATGAAGTTTCTACACTTTCATCACCGACTTGTGCCACTTTAACAGGGTTGTCCCCTTCAAGATGAGGCCTTCCTTTCAAGTCACATGAATTTTCTCCACTTTCCTTCTCCAATGAAGCTCCTCCTTTTGATGTCTTTGAATCTTCAGAAACAAGAGGTGCTTCTGTTTGGCATTCTATTTCTCTGGTACGATGGGGCATTTCTGAGTTCTCAATTTCCAAAAAACTCCCGTTTGACTCATTGCAGGAATCTGAATTCCCAGGTTCTGAAGTTAGAAGTCCTGCTCTTTCTCTTTGTTCACTCAGAGCATGTTCATTTGTGGTGGATACTTCATACTTACTCTCCTCAAAAGAGGATAGTGACCCTTTTTCCTGGGGTGACTGTTGTTTTGTATCTTCTACTTCCATGCATGACTTGCTACTTTGCTCACTTTTATCCTTTTCTTTAGGCAGTTGGTCTTCCACAACCTTTGATATGGTCCCAGGTGGAGCCAGTGCTACTTCCTTGTAAGACAAGGTTTTCCTGTATGCTGGAATACTAGTAGTCATCAAAGGAGCAGCTTTTGCAGGTGGAGACGTAACAGAAGAACTACAAGGAGCAAACTTGGCATTAACAGCTTTTTCTTTGTTGTTTGATGAGACACAGTTTATTGGTCTAGGGCTGAAGCTTGGATTTTTATTTAGTTTCTTAGCAACTGGAGATGATGCTGGAACAGCACCATTACTTGTTGTTCTTGGGGAAGGGCCATTTGTATAATGCCTTGGTTTGTGTCGAGCGCTTTCCAAGCCATTTATAGTCTCTGTATCTAGTCTTGCAAGGTTAGGTCTCCTAGTAACGACAATCTTTCGACCTGCAGCTGAACGCCCCTTTGGGATAGCTTCTTGCCATCCTTCCTCAGAAATATCTTGTGCCATATCATCCTGTGGGTTAAATTCAGATGTTTGAACTATGCTAACAGTGCTTTTCTCATCTTTAGATTCAGAAGATCTAGCTTGAATCACATTCTCTTTATCATTAGATGTTGGTTTTGTATCATGTTCAGGTGGTAAATATACTTCCTTGTTCTTCTGATCTTCGTTTACATTTAGATCTTTTTGAGCAGAATCTTCATCTGAAACTGTTTCCCACTGGTTTTGACCTACTCTTCCTTTGATCTGTATGTTATCAGGAATGCAACGTGAAATGAATATTGGCAACAAAAATTATTTAAGTTTTACTTGGATCACAAAATATTACTGATCAACCAAACAAACAAGAATGACTTGTCTAGAGGAAAAGGAAACACCTTTGCACGAGCTAGTTTCTTTTGATTTTCTCTCGTCTTCAGGTCTTCATCTGGGTTTATGTAATCCAGAAGGTCTGAAACACTGGTGGAAGGAGTATAAAACATCAGGAAGCACCAATTTTATGCAAGTCCCTCAAAGTGTCAATTACAATAATGAGGAAGGTAAAAAACAAAGAATCTTGAAGAGATTGTTGTTAACAATGCTAACATATAACCGGCTAAAAGTGCATTATCATTCATATCAAAAGAGCGAAACACAACATAGCTAGAGCTTGGCAATCATTAGGGTTGTAGAAAATTTGGGTCAATTATTATATTCTGCAATTTTTTAAAACAAGGTCTTACATCTTAGGCCAAATAAAAAACAACCAATTGTTATGAAACACTGGTCGCAACTTGCAACAATCTGAGATATGGAGAAAATTTAAATTTCTTAGTTGGAAGCATTCATTTTAGCCAATATATACATGATTATTGGTACCATTAATTACCTGAGGTGTCCTTTGCTAGCTATAGAAGCATCTGGTTTTGGAGTGCCATTCCGGGCAGCTTCTTGTTGTTCTAAAGCCTTAGACTCAAAGTACTCCAACCATGCAGAAGCATCCTGCAAATAATGTGTGATTAACTGAAAAAGGTGAAAAAATAAGCATAGCGACTGACAAGGGTCTTGGTGGTATTCTTACCTGTGTACGAAGGTCTTCGGCTCCAAGCTTCGCTTTAAGTATTTGTAGAGTTGTCTGCTCATGCTGAACACTGAGTGAATAGGCTTCCATCAATGAGAGAGCAATGGCAATAGCGTGGTAACTGGCTGCAGTCTGTAATAAACATCATACAAAGGAAAAGGTACTCAGACTGGCATAATATGGATCCTGATGCTGTATACTGGTTCTAGTCTCAGAGATGCAGGTAAAATCATGTTGGCACGTGTGTGAGAACAAGGGGTAGATATACAGATGAAAGTCTAACAAAAGAGAACATATATGACTCGTGCAGATGGATAAAGAGAGGGAGAATGGGAGGGAGGGAGCAACCTGTATATGATCAGCTCCAAGCAGTCTCTGGTTACACTTCAGAGCTTCATGTAGGTATCTGAGTGCTACATGGACATTCCCCAATCCTTCTTCCATCATTGCAACATTGATGTATGTCGCAGCTGTGTTGGGGTGTGAGGGACCACAAGTTACGTGTAGAAGATACAATGCGCGGTTGACATACCTGAACCATGAGGAAGAAAAGTTCAATGTATATACATATTGCTTGTATTATGAAAACATTAGCTTTCCATGCAACATTTTTACCCTACACATGCAGACACATATATTTTTTATTTTTAAAAGGGTAAAGAGTGTAAAGTACAAAGCCACAGACTAAGTAGAGCTCTCTTTCAATAAAACCCCACTATCTTGCTATTCAAGTGTATCTTATCAGAAGTTCGCTCAATTTTTGTCAAAGCTTAAATTAACTCATATCAGAGGAAATAGAGGTTGCTTTAAATGTTCTATACTAAGTGATGCTATGGTATAGCCATTATGAAGTAGCATATTTTGAAGTAAATAAGTCTAGTTCCTCAAGAATACAAAATATTTTTCTTGTGGAATTGTTTTGTTCATTATTAATCAATTTTACAACATTTTTTAGACCTTTAAGGCTTAAGAAAGCATTAAGATTTACCATGGAAATGTAACAGTTTATAGTCTCTTTTTCAACATGTAAAATGCTACTTCCCAAGAGAATATATTATGAAAAAAAACTGCACTTACTTCAAAGCTAACTCAGTGTGTTGAAGGCGATAGTAGAAAACAGCCAGATCCCCATAGCTTTTCATGGTATCTGGATGATCAAGCCCTAGTTCTCTCTCATTGATATCCAAGGCCTTTTGTTGGTAGATAGTTGCCTGCCAAGATTCCAAAGATTATTATTTTAGATTTATTTTCTAGAATTGCAACTTAAAGTGATTCCAACAAATAGATGATTTTAAGAATCATTGCGATAACTTTTTAGTTATTTGAAAATGAATAGTGCATAGATTATTGAAGTTGGTTTATTGCCTAGTGCAACACCATTGTTTCATGCTCTTTCTTTTGTTTCAAAACACATTCCCCTGTATTTTGTTGTAAAATTTTAGTTGTCTGCCATGAAGTTTTCTAATGAACATTGTCAATCACGTAATGCAAGAGCTTTCTGTTTCCACTCTGTATGTTCTCTCTAGCTTCATTTCCCACATCCTATACATGAATTTCTTTTTCTATGTAAATAGGTTCATACCATATCTCAACAAGTCAGAGGCACATCTGCTGAGCCCTAAGTTTGTCCTTAGTTCTCTTTATATTCACAATAAGGTTTTATAATTTGCAAACTGAACCTTGATGGAATATAAAGGCTGAAACTAGGATTTTCAGTGGGATATGGAACATGCTGAACAAAAACCACTATGTGTCTTCAAAGGGGATGGCAAGATGGAGTAGACCTTTTATGTTTTCAACCAAAAAAAAATCCAATACAATAAGCGGAAATCATGAAAGGGGTTGCATGCATATGAGCATGTTCATCATGACTGACCTGGTTAAAATCGCCAGTATGGTAAAGCACAACAGCTAGAAGGCTGTATGCACCGGCTGTCATTCGGTGGTAAGGACCACATACAGCTATAAGTTTGGAGAGTGCCTTCAGTGTTCAAAATGAAAAAGATAGAGAATCTGTCAGTGATTTTGAAGCAGTCGGAAAAGCTGTACAATATAGACTGTTCAGTGGAACATGAACAAAGTTTGTTGAAGTTAACTTTTGTACCTTGGTACCATAGTTAACCGCATCTTCAAGTTTGCCTTTATCCAAGGAAGCCTTGGATGACTCCAAAAGTGTGCGACCATCAGCAGAGGAGCAAGCAACATGCTGCAGTGCATAATTATCAGTATAACTTCCAAATATTCAACTCCTTTTAATTCAAGTATTGCAAGGTGCTATTGAACGTACTTTATATACAGGCACCATGCTGATAACATCTGATCCCTTGAAGGGAAATGAAGAATCCATATCATAGTCTCTAGGTACTAACTCAAGTCCCACCTGAGCAGAAATACAGGTACAGAATTCAGCAAAAACAGAAGGAATAATCAAATCCAGCTACCTAAAATATCAAATAGACCTTAGTTTATATGACTAAAAATTTAGAGTATACCTTGTAGCAAAGACCACGGAGAATAGCAAATTTTCTTAGATCATGACAACTTTCATCATTCCATCTCCACCCAAATCTTTTCAAAAGAAAGGTATTGAGCCACTTTTGTTTGATTTTGGCATCATCAACCAAGTCCATATCAACATTTTCGGCTGATGGAGATCCCAACAAGAGGTTCAAAGAATAAGCTATTAATCCAGCCAAGTCGGCTATGTCTTCAACAGCTGCAATTACTGCTTGTACTATATGCTTAAACGCACGAACTATCATCTCATGGACACAAAGAGACTGAATGTGAGGGAGCTTGTCAGCAAGTTCAACCTGGCATTTCCAACAAATAAATCTATAAGGGGGAAAGCCCTCGGAATAGTTGAGTGAGAAATTGAGATGATAGTTTCAAGATTTTAAGTAAAAAAAGTAGATTTATGAGAGAAATACCACACGTCCCAAAGAACACATCTGCAGACCCCTAGTATGCATGAAGTCTGTGAGTGTTCTGCCATCAACCGGAGAAAGTTCTAGGGAACCAAAATCTGCCACCTGGTAAAATTGATGTCATATCATAAATTTATGAGTAATAATAATCAATTCAAAAATACGGTAATAAAGTTATGTTATTCTGAAATAGAATAGATACCAATTTTGGCAAGGCAGTGTCAGCATAGTATTTGTGTGCCATCTCAATTAGCTCATCAGGAGACTGCAAAAGAAAATGAATATTAAAAAATGTTTTGGTAATGTTATAGCAGCCAAGATAAAAAAGTTCTAGAATGATCTTGTAAGAAGGTTTTGCAGTACTCAACTTATCTTACTAGCATGTATACTTAAGGAAAAAACTGTAAATCAACTATGGAGACCCATGTCTTTTATTAGTAAAAGATACCCAGGTGTGTGAATCTCATATTAGCCATATGACAAATGATCAGTCAATATTCAATGCTGGATGATGAAATAGAGGAAAATACATAAGAGAAAGGAAGGTCCAAGTAGCAATTGCAGGGTGCCATAAGCCAGATATCTTTCAAAACAATCTCTAATATGAGGCTAGTTTAAGCAAAAACCCGCAATTAATGTACTGTACCTTGACATGAAGCCCAGTTTCTGATTCTTTAAGGCGTGTAAAAGCTGCTTCAGAGAGCAAATTCTGCAACATCATCTCCTTTTCAGAATCTAACTTATTTGAATATTTGTTATCATCTTCAGACCCGATGCAGGTGGAATTTTCTTTTGGGATGACAAGGTTGCTTGATTTGTCATCTGACTTCTTAATTCCTTTTAGCAACCCAAACTGCTTCCCAAGTCCCTTCACAGCAGGCTCAGTTTTAGGTTCTTCACTTTTTTTGCATCCGGTTTTCCCTGATGCAAGGTTCTGTAAATGCTGAACCCAACATGCACCAAGCTCCCACCTGATGGACTTATCCTGTTTTTTAGGCATTTCTTCCAATTTCATCAGGCTATCCTTTAAAACTTTTCGAACGGTAGCCCTGGCTAACTGTAAATCTTCTTTCTCCAGACCTTGAGAGTGCAGCGCTGCAGCAGATAATTGAGTGGATCGCTTATGCAACAGAGTTCTCAAACTGCAATAGAATCCAAAACCAGCTGGCAAATCAGAAAAGTCCTCCTTTCTTCCATAACTTAATTTTATTGTGGCGATTGAAGATTAAAGAATAATCCATCACATTTAAAAATAATAAACAGTTGGAACATTTTCTTATTCCTTTCATTTTCTTATCAATAATTGCCATTTAATGGGGCAGATGTTGAACCGTATAACCAGTAATATAATAGCTAAATCTAGAAGGTAATTTTTTTTAAGGTAGATACTAAGTATTTGAAGATCTCCAAAAAACCGGTACCTGTTAACATTTAGAGCATGAGCGCCTCCCTCAGGCTGGTCTTGAATATCAACATCATGTGGGAGATCACTCCCAGCAAATCCATCATAAACAGGTACTTTAACAACAGCAGTGTATCCACAATGTCTTACTATCACTACACCCAAAGTAGCAGTGTCCTGCAGCAGAATCATCCCAGTAGAGAACCAGATAAATTAATGGTTAGTTGCTGGTCACATAAAAGCACATCATAGAAGATGGACGATATTACAAAGAGAAACCAACATGGCTTACATGAACAGTTGCACTTTCATCTGCAGTAATCCCTTTAAGTAGGTTTCTTTCTGCAAGTTCCTTAGATGACATATTTGAAGCCTGGTTCCCATCAATTCTGACATCCAATTTTACACTTGCATCAGGTATATCTCTTGTTACTTTAATCCTTAAATCTCCAACTTGCTCCTCATACACTTCCTTAAAAAAACTATTGTAGCCAATTAAATGCTCAATAGCTGCTACAGCTTTAACAACTGAGATGTCAACAAATATACTATGCAGAAGGAATGCTTTCCGATCTCTAATTTGCCTCTCCTCTGCTGTCTCACAGGGCATGCTTGCCAGGATTGCAAATTCTTTCGACCATTTCCAGTGGTCATGCTTCCCATTCCTTCCCTGGCCCCCACCATTACCACCCCAACTTTCATCCTCAGTTGGAAAAGGAGGGAAAATCCATGGTGAATCCGCAACAACAGGAGGCACAACCCATGTATTTGCTCGGAATCCATATGGAAGATTACCAAACTGGAACAAAGAGAGTACATATGATTTAACAAACTATGACCATAACTATCCATATAATGTCAAGAACTTGCCTAAAAAGTTTTGGAGCAAACATCTATGAGTTAGAATTATCATATTTTATCTATTTGTAAGTTCCATAGAAAACATTCCTCGGCACGTTGAGAGTTATCCAAAAACAACAGGCATATGACACCAAACTTGTATCACTAAAAGTATTCAAAACACTCACCTTATTGTGCTCTGTGAAAGCTTTTATGAGAGCTTTATACGTCTGCAAACAAGCTAAATCTGAAAATCTAATCTAAAGTAAGTCACCAAATTTAAAAAAAAGTTCACCTTTTATCCTACTTACCCCATCAAACGCCCGGCTGATCTGCTGCAGCAGACCAACCATGGAATGACAAAGGAGATTCCTTTTACCTGCGGGATAGAACCCATTCTGACAAGCCACAATGGTAACCAATTTCCCATTACAGACCTTCACCTGTCCAAGAAACAACGCAACTTGATTCAGTTCCCCCATCAACGAACCAAATTAAGATAACATTTATTAACAACTTCCAATTTCCAGTTCAAAATCCAAAGCTGAGCCTATAGTAACTAGGAAATCTAGCTTCCTATGGTACTGTTTGGAGCAACTCTTGCGAAAACTAGATTCTCGCAAAACCAAAAGCTCCCACGAGCACTTTCAAATGGTTCTACTTAAATAGAAAATATAAAAACTACACCAACAAAATTATACAACAAAAATGACTTCTTTTTTCAAACTCACATCAATCTGAAAGAAATCGTCTTCCCTCTTATCCTCGGCGAATGGCCTCGCCGACCTTCGTACATCTACAACAACCAAACCAACACTGAAACCTAAACATCAAGATCTCAATTTGACAGCAAAAGAAGAAGCTTTACAGCACGAGAACTTACATTGAATCGGAGACGTGAGGTGGGAGAAGGAGAGGAAGTCGTAGAACTGCCCGAGCTTGGGCGGAGGGTACAACGCCCCCTCCTCTTTGCCATCCTTCGCCTTCGATCCAGCATCGGAGGGCTCTGGCTGCGGCGGCGGAGGAGGCGGAAATGAGGCGGCTCCGTTGCTGGAGGTAGATGATTTGGAGGAGGAGGAGAACGCGGTGGTGCAGGCGATGAGGTCGAGCAGGCGGCGGATGTGGTCGACGGCGAGGGCTTCCGTGTACTCCTCTGCAAGTGGGAGGACGAACCCTTTTTTCAGATTTGCGTTTTGGTCCCTATGGTTTTGAAATATTTGCACTGCTGCTGGTGGTGTTTTTAAGTGAGACCTTAATGGTGCTCGGTATTGTAATCACTCCATGTTGTAGAGGGGAATCCATTAATGCAATGATTTAAGTCTCAAGAAGATTAGGAAGTACGTATACGTAGATGGTGTTGGCTTTGAGATTAAAAAACGAGAGCAAAGTAATGAAATGACTATGTGATTTTATTTCATCAAATATGGACATGGATCGTGTAGATGTCTCACTGTTATTGCGTGTTAATTATTATCGGAGTTAAAATGTGTCATTTTATGTAGAAGTATGTTGATTTTGTCAGAAAATAATCTTACTTCTAAGAAATATCCTGTTTAATATATTACGCTTGATTTCATTTAGTGTCTAGATATAGAAAATAAAAAAACTTACAAGTTGTTCTCATTGTTGGTAAGAGAGACCACAAAATCCAAAGACAACTTTATTGAGTAAATACGAAGATAATTGTTTCCTTAATATATTTTTTTATGTACTTGTGTGTTAGATATGTATTCCTTCCCAGAATCCAATAGAAAATGTTGCTGTTGCTATAACGTTTTTTCTCCGCACCAAAAAAAAAAAAAAAAAACTCCAACATTAAATTGCCAAAAAACGATGTGTAATAATTTCCATGACTTTATCTCAAAATATCACCTTCTACGAGGGTGAGATTGCAAGGCTTCATAGGCGCCACCTCCACCGACTCATTCAACCGCGTCCCACGAACCTACACCGTCAAAAACCTCTCTTATAAACCCACCACAAGATCTGAACCGTTCAATCAATGGACCCTCGACTGAAAATTACCTCGTGCGACAGGGAGAAATTGGTCAAGTGGCAAGTATCCACGTGTACGGCCAGCAGCTTCCAGACGTCGAGAATCCTGTCCGTCGACACACCCTGCACAGTGCACACCACCCAAGAAAAGAACCAACGGTTGAGATTAACCTCACCACACACTCTACAAAATTCCCAGCTCACTATAGCAACCTCCCTCGTAACGACACTACCTTGAGCGTGAGGTGGCGGTAGTCCGGAGTCTCCACTCCAATGTCCAGAACAGTCGGCAAAACTACGAGGTTTTGTTTTATCAACAGAATTAGAGATGACAGAATTCAACGGATAGACTCGAAAAAAGATCCAATTCTGATGATGGATGTCGAAAGACAATAGGAAGACACACGTACCCTTCTCCTCTTTCTTCTTCTTCTCCCCTCTGGCCTTGTTGGCCTTCGCTTTCCCAGCCTTTGGTGCCATGTCTGAGCTCAGACAGAAGCTTCTGCACTCCTCACTGCTATGTATGTACTGCTATGAGTTGGAGTTGGATGTGAATTGGACCTTCCAAAACCCAACTCGCAGATGGGTTCCAATTGAAGTTTGAAGCTAATTAGCAACGGCAAAATGGGTGCCAGTTGAGGGTGCTGGGAGGCTTAAGCAGTAGTACTGGTGTTTGCTGTTGGATTGAGTTTGGAATGGGTGGGAGGTGGGGAGGACATGTTGGCTTTTGGTTCGGATGTGGGCACCAATGCAGATGTGAGGAGGGGGGGGGGGGGGGGT
>JAMKQA010021132.1:0-12098 GCA_024699735.1 Posidonia australis | reverse complement strand
GTTAAAATAAAACACACAAACTCAGAGAACAATTAATAAGGCAAAACTAGAGACCAATTTGAACTCTCCCCCTGGTTAATAAAATGCAAGTAAAAGACGCAAAGCATACATGCATGATTCATTCATATAGGTGCATGCATTCTTCTCCCTTGAGTCCACCTATAGTTTGTGAAGGACAATTCTGGTAACCCGTTCTATGGCTTTGGCGTGGGACGTGTTGCTAGTTTGTCCCCTTTGTCCAGGGTCGTGTCGGTGCTAGTAAAGGGTACAGCTCATTGCTATTGCAGGAGACGAGGCCACCAACACACCACCCGATCACTGCCTGCGCTTTGGCCAGGATTTAGAGTGGGGACCTTTACTTTCTAGCCTGAGTCGGAGACCTATTAACCCATGTGTGATCCCGGAGTAGACGACCTTCTAGGAAACACTTAGTTGGTGAGAGAGCGCATAGTAGTTGCATCCATATGCATGTGCATTCATGCCACCATAATAACATTGCATTTATGTCTTGTTTTACTCACTTCAGGTTTTCCTGATGTCTGTTTGTTTCTTACAGGATAGCAAGCGAGTTCTTCTGTCGGATCTCGAGCGTCCTTGTTTTCTGATTTCCCCTTTGGTGACAGATCTCGCCCATCATTTTTTGAGTTATTCGTCGCCGCTAACGATAGCTCGTCCTAGGACCCGTCCTTGGCCTTATCGCCGTAGTCCGATTCTCACACGCTCTTGTTCCACCATGGCCCAGTGCCCCGGTGAGCCTTTGACTTCTGTTGCTCCTGAGGTGACTGCCTTTGCGGTCCCTCCTTTGACACTGATTTCTTCAGCCACTCCACCTGACAGTCGTTTCCTGATGGTCGGAAATTCCTTGGGCGTCGGAAACTGGCAGGCTCACTCCACTGCAGAGCCGGTCATCTAGGCCGTCATTGTGACAGCCACACACATTCCGAAGACCCAACCCTTGTCTTATCCTCTAGTTGGACCTGCTACTTTTAGCACCCAGCCTCTTGCGACAACGTCTCTATTAGGATCTCTCTCTGCTAGACAGTCTGAAATCCCGCCTCCACTTGGATCCTCTACGCCTTTTGCTGTAGTTTCTGGTACTATTACACACGGGTCTCATGCCCTCTTTGACAAGCAGCTTCTTGAGCTTGTTCAAAAGCTACAAGGCATGGGTTTCTGCATCCTTCCAGCTTCTGCTGCTCCTCCGGTGGTACCAGAGGTCCCTATGTTGTCATTGCCTGCATATCATGCTGCACCCACTACACCACCTCTCCGGCCATCGCCTCAACTTTTTTCGACTTCGGGGGCAATTGGACCGGTTTTGCCGGTAGTTTCCTCTCAAGTCACCGCACAACATTTCTCCTATGCACCTGGTGGCCAACCTTTAGGTTCGGCAGGGGCACAACACCCTCATGTCTCATTCCCTAGATTCATATCAAGACAGCAGCTGTACCGCACTCACACTGCACCTCACGTAGCACATCACGCATCTCCCCCTTCCTTCCTGCATCAGAGTCAGGTTTCTACCTATCCTTCACAACACTTTACACCAACACACGGGTACGCCAACCATCGTGCACTGACATTAGCATATGCGATGGTGGATCCGGAGGAGCACCTCGGTGTGACCCATGTAGCGTACGCAGGACCCACCCCGACTGCATCACCCTCATCAGCCGCTCCAGATGCCCTCCAAGCCAGGGTAGGCGATCTAGAGAAAGCACTTCGACAAGTGCAGGGAGGAGACTGCCAGACTTACCAGTTCCGGGACCTATGCTACTTTCCAGAGGCTACTCTCCCAGCGAATTTCCAAGTCCCGAATTTCAAAAAGTACAATGGTAAGGGCTGCCCAATTTCCCATTTAAGGGCGTATTGCGGAGATCTCGCACAGCTCCAAGCTGACGAGAGATTGTTGATTCGTCTTTTCCAGAAAAGTCTAATAGGTCCCGCACTGAAATGGTTTACCTCTCTAGATATGGCCCTCATAAAGACTTGGAATGACCTTAGTCAGGCGTTCTTGGAACAGTACTCCTTTAACTTCGACTTGGTCCCTAAGCGTGAGGACCTTGCCGCCACCAAGCAGAAGCCCCACGAATCATTTGGAGAGTATGTTGGGCGTTGGCGTGCTCTCGCTTCACAAGTTAAGGGTAAACCCTGTGATGAGGAATCAATTGAGATGGTTATCCAGGGAGCGCAGCCAGCCACTGGGGCCCTGCTTAGCATACAACCCATCACCACTTTCACATCACTAATCCGTGCAGGCGCTCACGTCGAAAGTTCGCTGCGTAGTGGCAGCTTTCCCGCGCTCACAACATTTGCCAAACAAACAACATCCCCTTCTTCTGTCCTAGGGACAAGTGGTAGCAACATAGGCTTTGGCGCAAATGGTAACGCCAATAAGAGGAGGGATCCTCCCCAGAACGCCGTTGCATACATTGGACCTCCTGCAGCATTTGTCAACACGGGACGCCCATCTTAGCAGCACTATGTTTATGCACCCATGCACAGAGTACCACGCATCTCTCACATTACCATGGTGGCCGAGCCAGTGTATCCCATCACACCGGCAAGGCAAGGACCGTACCAAGGTCAGGCACGACCGCGCCGCACAGAGTGCTGCTTCACACCTTTGGTCGAGCCCTTGAGCGTCGTCGTCCAAAAGGTACAATCACTTCTGAAGTTCCTGGAAGTTCGCCCACCACCACATCCACTGCCGGGGTGGTACAAGGCAGACTTATTATGCAACTTCCATCGCTCCGTGGGGCACACGATGGATAGTTGCTTCGCACTCCAACATGCTATTCAAGACCTGATCGACAAAAATGTCATTGTCATTCACACCCAACAGATGGAATCAACACCAGCACGAACACAAGCATCTACATCTGTCCCTGATCCCCCTAGCATTGTTAGACAGCCTCTCCCCGAGCATGACCATTCAAATGCTCCAGGAACCTCTAGGATCCATGCTCTCTTTCTCACCCCGCCCAATGTTCCCACATTGGACCCTTTAGACTTGATTCATGATCTGTCTATTCCATTTCCCCAGTCTCTGTATCGCTCTTTTCTCGAAGGTTCAAGCTCCACGGTGAATATGATCCAACTCACCGCCAGACCTGAATATCTAGCAACCCCATTAGCACACACACCATCACCTAGAGCTCCAACAATCCTACTAGCACACTCACCTCTACCAACCACATCAGTGATCCTACTAGCACAACCCCCTCCATCTATGGCACCAGTCCCCCTGCTGGTCCATCCCCCCACACAGTCTCCCCAACCTATATCCCTACCAGTTTTACCGGATGTAGGCCTACCCTTTATTCGTCCAGAGCAGGTCACTAGGGCACCGTTGGTCGTTAATTTGACTCAGAATACCCATCGCATGCCCTATAACTATGCCACGGAGATGTGTGGCGAGATCACGCGT
This sequence comes from Posidonia australis, assembly GCA_024699735.1. Lineage (NCBI taxonomy): Eukaryota > Viridiplantae > Streptophyta > Magnoliopsida > Alismatales > Posidoniaceae > Posidonia > Posidonia australis. The sequence goes on along the minus strand of JAMKQA010021132.1, from coordinate 8,668 downwards.
TCGGGGCGAGTATACAGGGTCCCACCTCCTGAGTCTAAGCAAACTCGGTCCACTGTAGATCTTCCACAGCTAAAAAACCATCCAGTGAAGCCCACCACTGAGGAAGCCTTGACAAAGTCCTCGTCCACCACAGCTAAGCCTATAGCCGATATCAGGGCTCAACTTTAGAAGGTAAAGGCCAATATTTCCATTTGGGATTTGATTCACACTTTGGCCGAGCACCGAGAGGCCTTCCTTCGGGTCTTCCAGGCTGCCCATGTAGCCCCCACTATAGAACCTGCAGCCTTAGAGACAATGGTAGGTATGATTGCCACACCCCAGGTTATCTCCTTCACGTCCCAAGAGTTACCTCCAGTAGGGATCAATCACAACCAGCCATTATTCATAACCATTCAGTTTAAGAACTTCCGTATTCCCCTTACTCTAGTCGATAATGGCCCAGGCGTAAATGTCTGCCCCTTGCGTACAGCAAGTAAGCTCGGATTCAAAGCCGAGGATATTGTGCCAGTGGTAAAAGGAATGACCTCGTTCGACAACACGCACCACGATGCGTTAGGCTTGTTGGTAATCCCTGTTGTCATCGGTCCGTCTGAGTTTGATGTGGAATTCTACATCGTGGATCTTGAACCTTCGTTTAATCTTCTGCTTGGGCACCCTTGGCTCCACAAGCATCAGGTCATCCCATCGACTCTCCATCGAATGATAAAGTTTAGCTAGGGCGATAACATCGTTACCGTCATGGCTGAAAACTTAGAGAAGGAGAAGATCAATGCAGTGTCAACCATGTCCCATCAGACTGTCTCCTTTGACTCCAAGCCCTCCGATCTTCTATTCCAGGTTAATCGGATTGAGCCGGTTAATTTCATTCCCGAATTTGAACGTGCCAGCTACCCACCTGTTCGTAGCAGCCCCTCCAAGATGGTCAAGAATTTATGTCATCGTTGGGGATATGAGAAGGGGACACCTCTCGGGAAGTACAATCAGGGGATCACGGAGCCTGTTGCCGCTGAGGAGCAAAGAGGTCGAGTAGGACTCGGTTATGAACAACTGTGTCAAGAAGAAAGTTCTCGAAACTTACGGAAATCAAAGCCGAACCACTCTCTCGCTTGCACTAACTTTATTAGTGCAGGCATTCTTAGTCCTGGGCAAAGTTCTGACTCAGTGGAGCTAAAGCGAGACATCTCGTCAAGTGCAGTCAAATGCGTAAGCATCAAGGACTACTTCTCTGAAGAAGACCCAGACACTGTAGTATCAGTTCCAGCCACGACAGTTTCAACACCCACAGCAGTTTCAGTTCCCACTGCAATTGCAGTTCCAACTCTAGTCACCGCAGTGTCAGTTCCTGCCACAGTCATGATGCCAGATGTGACAGTTCCAGTTTCAATTTCAACCATAACCACATCTCCAATCACTGTATCAACAGTAGTTCCAGCTTCTGCATCAGTTCCCACCACGACCTCTGTCACAACAGTGATCCCAGAGGCAAGTCGTGAAGCCTCTGTTGGACATCATCTGACAGATCCTCTTTCCTAGCACACTCTGACGCAAGTAATGCCCACCTAGATCCAATTGTTGGCGTGGAGCGCCGATCCCTGCACAGTACCCTCGACATCCACTTGTGATGGCCCAAAGGATGCATATGATGTGGATCTCGCATCAGATGAGGATGAGGGAGCAGTTGTGGAGGCACAGATGGACGAGGTGCTCCAAAGCATGGAAGTCTTATTTCAAGAGCAGCTCGCTGTTTTGGCAGAGGATACCTTAGAGGAAGTGAGGTGCCGGAAAGGCAAAGTAGCAATGGTCGAAGCAGCCCCTCCCTCGCCATAGCAAACCCAGGACCATTCTACAATCATGGTTCTAAAAGAAGGCGAAGAGACAGTTTACTCTAGACTAGACGAGTTAATCACTCAGCAGTCGGGAGGCGGGTCTAGATGATACCAACAACCCAAGCCCCACCTTACGCAAGGCAGGGGCCAAAAAAAAGACCCTGAGCTGAGCTCAGGGAAGAACATAGGTGGCGTTACTCTAATCAGTCTGCATCAAGACAGCCGCCAATTAGCAGTACCCCTTGTAAATAGCAAAGAAAACCCAAAAAAATTAGAAAATCTAGAAAACCAAAAAAGATTAGAAAACCAAAAAAATTAGAAAATCCAGAAAACCAAAATGATTAGAAAACCAAAAAAATCAGCAATAAGTGAAGAAACAGCATCAGGGAGTCAAGAAACAATTGACTCGAGAGAGGATACAGAACAGGGTGACACAGAGATTGCTTGCCGCCAGTACAAGAATATGAGAGTCAGTGTAACTCTCCTTCGGCATCAAGAGGGCCAAACATCAGAGCAGATTTGCACCTTCGATATAGTGGATCCTACCTTCCAAAAGGAGATGTTGTCCGAACTCGTGGCCTATGAAGAGGAGGATGACAATGGTGCACCCAGGGATGAAGACGTGCTAGTGGAATTCTAGCACCATGATAATGACCCAGAAGGCCCGAATCTCCATGTAGAGGAGGAGACCGAGCTCGTAAACATCGGGACCACTGATGATGTTAAAGAATTGCGCATCAGTGCAAAGCTCACCCCGCAGTTAAAGGCAGAATTCATTGCCTTCCTCAAAGAATACGTAGATGTCTTTTCTTGGACTTACAGTGACATGGACGATCTGGATGTAGAGGTAGCAGTACACAATCTGCCATTGAAGCCAGATGTCAAGCCCGTCAAGCAAAAGCTCAAGAAGGTGGCGACCCCAGTGGTTGCTTAAACTTAAGGAAGAAATTATGAAGCAGCATAAGGTGGACTTCCTTAAAGTCGTCTTGTACCCAAAATGGCTTGCAAATGTCGTCCTAGTCCTAAAAAAGGATGGATGGGTCCGTATGTGCATTAATTGTAGAGTTCTCAACCGGGCAAGTTCGAAGGACGACTTCCCGCTACCTCACATTGACATCCTTGTAGACAATACAGTCGGCCATAAAATGTTGTCATTTATGGATGGATTCTCAGGCTACAATCAGATCAAGATGGCAGTAGAAGATATGGAGAAGACATCATTCATCACCCTATGGGGAATCTTCTGCTACAAGGTGATGCCATTTGGGCTCAAGAATGCAGGGGCTACATTTCAGAGAGCTATGACAGTCCTATTCCACGATCTCATGCACCAAGAGGTCGAAGTTTATGTTGATGATATGATAGCTAAATCCAAAGAGCCCGAGGATCATCTAGCCTGCTTGAGGAAGCTATTCGATTGTATACGCAAGTCCAAGCTCCACCTTAACCCCAGTAAATGTGCCTTCGGGGTTTCATCTGGCAAGCTCCTTGGCCATATCAATAGCCAAAGGGGAATCGAGGTCGATCCAGATAAGGCCCGGGCCATAATTGACATGCCTCCCCCAACTACGGAGAAAGAAGTCAAAGGACTGTTGGGTCGCCTACAATATATCAGCCGGTTCATAGCACAACTCACACCAATCTGCGAGTCGATCTTTAAGCTCCTGAGAAAGAATGCACAGATCGGTTGGAATGAGGAATGTCAAGCAGCCTTTGACAAGATCAAGCATTTGTTAGCCAAACCTCCCGTTTTGGTCCCACTAGAGTCAGGGCGGCCCCTATTCCTGTATCTATCTATAACCCAGCATTCCATGGGAGAAGTATTGGGTCAGCATGATGAATCTGGTTGCAAGGAAAGGACGATATATTATCTGAGTAAGAAGTTTAATGATTGCGAGGCCAGATACACTACTATAGGGAAGGTCTACTTATCTCTAGTCTGGGCAGCCCAACGCCTAAGACGTTATATGATGGCATACCCAGTCCTTCTTTTTTGTCGCCATGACCCTATGAAGTATTTGCTCCAAAAGCCGGTGCTTGTAGGACGATGTGTCAAGTGGTAGGTGTTGTTGTCCCAATATGGCATCATCTTCGTCACACAAAAATCCATGAAGGGACAAGTAGTGGCAGACCATCTGGCCGAGCTACCTATACCAGAGTACCAACCTTTGAGGACCCAGTTTCCGGATGAGGATGTGTTGTTCACTGAGAATGATGATGATGAACCAGAGATGACTGAGGAGAAAGATCAATGGCGCTTGTACTTTGATGGCGCAGTTAATAAGAGAGGAATGAGCATTGGTGCTGTATTGGTAGCCCCCCAGGGCCAAATGACTCCTTATACAAGGAAATTAAATTTCAAATGCACAAAAAATGAAGCTGAATAAGAGGCGTGCATATTGGGACTTCAGATGGCCTTGGAGCATGGTGTTCGCAAGTTACTTGTGCGTGGTGATGCCATGTTGGTTATCGCACAGGTCAACGACGATTGGAAGACCAAGGATCAAAAGCTCATTCAATACTATGCCCATCTTATGAAGCTTGTGGCATAATTCCAGGAGGTTCATTTTTCCTTTATGAATAGGGCCAAGAATGCCTACGTAGATGCTTTGGCAACCTTAGCATCTTGGCTCTCGGTACCAGAAGACCGTGCAGTAGATGTATCAGTTACATGTATGGATCAACCAGCACAATGCCTGTGCATAGAAGAAGCAGACCCATAGAAAGAGCTCCCGTGGTACCATGACATTAAGGTTCTTCTGGAAACCAGGGACCTCCCTCCTCAGATGTCAGCAACAGAAGCACGGACACTGAAGTGCTTGGCATCTAGCTATGTACTTGGGGCCGGTCATTTGTACTGGAGATCCTATAACCAAATGCTCTTGAGATGCTTAGATAAGAACGAGGCTGATGCCGTTATGTTACAAGTCCATGCTGGGAAATGTGGGCCACACATGAATGGAGTTCTGTTAGCCAAGAAAATCATGTTGCAAGGCTATTATTGGTCGACTATGGAAGCAGATTGCTGTCAGTTTATGCGAAGGTGTCATGCCTGCCAGATCCATGGGAATCTAATCCATGCTCCTCCTTAACAACTTCACAGCATGTCATCACCATGGCCTTTCTCCACCAGGGGAATTGACGCTGTCGATGCCATTCATCCGACAGCATCCAATGAGCATCGTTTCGTTCTGGTGGACATTGATTACTTTACAAAGTGGGTTGAGGCGGCGTCATACAAGGCAGTTACTATTGCAGTAACAGAGAAGTTCTTGAGGAATAACATCATATCCTGATATGGGGTCTCACATGCAGTAATATCAGATAATGGGAAGAACTTTGTAGCCAAGAGGGTTGAAGATTATTTATAGAATTTCCACATTAAGCATCACCGATCTTCACCTTACCGTCCCCAGATGAATGGAGCAGTTGAGTCAGCCAACAAGAACATTACGAAGATACTAAAAAAGATGACAGAGACTCACAAGGATTGGCATGAAAGCTTCCCTATGCATTGTGGGCATATCGAACTTCTATTCGGACATCCACAGGCGCCACACCTTTTTCTTCAGTCTATGGCATGGAGGCCATGCTATCGGTCGAGGTGGAAATTCCTTCTTTGAGGATCTTGAGAGAAGCAGAACTAGAAGAAGCTGAATGGTTGGGCGATCACTTCGCGCAGTTGAATTTGATAGATGAACATCGATTGTAGGCCCTACACTATGCCTAGTGTTATCAAAGGAGGATGGCAAGATCCTATCAGAAGAGAGTCCGTCCCAGGGGCTTTGCGCCCGAAGACTTGGTCTTATAGGCCATCCATCTCCCTAACTCCCGCGGCAAATTCAGACCTAATTGGCGTGGCCCTTATATCATCAAACGAGTATTCTCCAGGGGAGCGGTAATCCTCGAAGACATGGACCACATTGAGCAGTCAGAACCGGTCAATTCGTGTTACTTAAAGAAGTACTACCAATGATGGAGAGCCGCATCCTTACCTTGCAAAGCACTCTAGCTGCATTCACGGATGTTTTATTCGTTTTACTCACACATTTTTACTTTTTCTCGAACTCATGTTTATTTTTTCTTTTTGCACTCATTACACATGCATGGCATCAAAAAGCCGGAAAAAAAGAAAAAAAAATGCATCCATACATAAATGCATCCGCATCAAAGCCCGATGATGAAAATCGGAATAGCTAGCCTGTTTCTGAAGGGTCTACACCTCTTCAGTTGATACTACCTAGACCTTCTAGCAGGCGAGGGAGCCACCACCCAACCATGGTCAGGCGAAATGTCCAAACTCCCCTAGGGACTTATACCTTCAGAGGGAGATAAAATGTTAGGGGCGAGCATGATTGTGAGGCAAATTGAAAAATAAACATATCCACAATGGCATAAAAGAAATAAGAAGACAGAAGTCGAAGACAGAAGCTAGCCCAAGTTGAGAGTGGCAAGTAGGTCAGCCCTACCCCTATCACATACCTTGGGGAGGAGTTGAAGCAAGCATCCAAAGAACCCAAATGACCAAAGGGACTAGCCACCCCTCACATACAATTCCAATAGTTCCCTCCAAATCCGGATGCCCATTACCCCCAAACAAGGGTTAGGGTGAGCCTGCAAGCCTAAGAGGGAGAAAAGAAACTAGTCAAAAGTTAAAAAGTAGGTTAAGTCCCCAAGAGTTTGGCATGGAGCCTAACCTATTGAATTACCTATTCTGGAGAGTCACCAATAGTCTAGAAGTCTGGGTAGTATCTTGTGAATCGAGGTCTTCCCCAGTGGCATGACAGGCGTTGTTAGCATTCCACCCGGTGCTGAGGGTGATATAATATGACACTACCATTCCTGCATTCATTATCATTCATTCACTTTGCAAGATCGTGCTAAATCTTAAGCCAGGGGCATGTCAGCTGCTCTTTGGCTAAAGATCTAGCAAGGGATACAGTACACCAGGGGCATGCCAGCTGCCTTTATGGTGATAACCTCCCTTGTCAACCAGGGGCATGTCGGCTGCCTATTGGTTGACCTAGTTTGGGACAGTATCTTCATATGGGACACACTGGCCGCTCTATCGCTCAAGCCCAAGAACGAGGACACCGGCGACTTTATCCCTCCAAGATCTGAACAGGATGTCTGGTAAATCCAAGGGAGTTGAATCGCAAAGCATGACGATTCATGGCCGAGTATTTTGGGGGTTATAACCACAACTTCCGACCTCGGTCTTGTTCTGGCAAAATTAGCAAGATCCTTTCCATGTCTTGTACAAAGCTTAAGAGTACTCATTCTAGCTGTGTAAACAATATCATAAAACTGTATTGTAGTCCTCTTTGGACTAAATGGAACGGTTGATCCCTTCAATACTCAATGATAGCTCTGTCACCAAACAATCCCAGCCACCAGGGTTTGATGGCTGTTTCTAACTGTTTTGACACTTAATCTGATCTGGCTGGTGGCATGGATCTTTTCTCGAGGCTTGGTGCCGAGTTAAACCGCTTAATAGTCTGCAGTCTGGATTGCTATGACCTGATGGTCATTGAATGGTTTCCACAACCTTGGGTTGCTCTTCCTTATTTTCAAAGCATTTATACAACACTTTTTATCTGCATCACACCTCTTAAGTTATGATTGTATGGAACGAAGCCCCTGTCTAATTGAAAATAGATATTTTGATAACGTTCCAAAGGAGTTTTGTTTCCTAGTTCGAAGTGGCCAGAGTCAAGAAACAACAGAAGCTTCCTTGATTAAGCATGGGTTTCCCCACGATGATTTTACCGACACATTGCTCAGATGTTCTTCGGATGTGGTTAGGGAAATTGACGGACAATGATCGTGACAAGCTGTGAACTTAGGGTATCCCCTCAACGTTTTTGGACATTGCGAACGTGGAGGTTTCTCGATACCTTTTGTGTGCAGCTGCTCGTTTCTGGAAGCCTGCTACCCATGTGTTCCGCTTCGGAAGAATCGAATTGACTCCCACTTTGGAGGAAGTTCGCCAGATCTGTTGCCTGCATAAGCTTATGGGGCCTACTGTGTTTATACGCCGAGAAGCATACTCCTCAGTATTGAGTGAACTGACTGGCCTGTCAACTGGCGATTGTGGTCGTCAACTCATCTGTACTGATGGGCCAACTCCAATGTTACAACTGGCGTACTTTGACAAAGTGGTCGAGATGCGTACCTCCCTGGGTGATGAGCTATGGCTGAGAGGCTTTGTGGTCTGCTTCTTAGGCGAGCTAGTTTTCAGCCACGGTCGAACCGTTGTGAACATCGAGGTTGCAGAGATTGCTTTGGTAGTGGTAACCCATCAAATGGACTTGGCTCTAATTATCCTAGCAGAGACTTACAGGGCCTTAGACCGGTCATTACGCCGTTGTCGACATTTCTATGGCTCTGGAGCTTTTGTACAAGTGTGGTTGACCGCTCATTTGGGTGTGGAGATCTTACGCCCTCAACGGTCAGCTTTCCAATCTTATTGCCAAAGCGGTCATGCTCGTACCCTTACATCAGTTCACAAGGAGTATAAGCGACTGGAGAGCTTGACAGAAGACAAGGTGACCTGGCGCATCATTCCTTCGACAACTCATAATTTCGAGGCTTTTTTCAATAGTGCCGATATGCAGCTTGTCATCCTGCCAGGGCTAAACAGTGGTGTTGAGTATCATCCAATTCGGGTGATGCGGCAGTTCGGACACCAACAGGATTCCTTCGTTCAAGGGATAATGCCAGCTCGCTTCCAGGAGTACCTTTTGAGCACTTATGCTATGACTAAGGAGCTATCACGCCTATTAAATGGCTCCATTCTATCAGACAGCCTTGCAGTCATAAAAGGGAAGGATTGTTCAGCT
>JAMKQA010021117.1:0-10148 GCA_024699735.1 Posidonia australis | reverse complement strand
AATGGATTTTAATTTCTTTTCACTTGATTAGGGTTTCAAAATTTTGATTAATTAGGGTTTTATCGAATTTTAAGTTGATTTAAGTGGATTTTAGCTGGATTAAGTGGATTAGGGTTTATTATTGGATTTTTAAGTGGATTTAATTGGATTTTGTTTGATTAGGGTTCTTATTAGGGTTTTGTGGAATTTTAGGTGGATTTTAGCTAGATTAAGCGTTTTACTTGCGTTTCTGTGGATTTTAAGTTGGATTAATGTTTTATTTGTTTTCAATGAATTTTAATGGATTTTAGTGTTTTATTGGGTCATGTGGGCTAGTGTGGGTCTGATTGGGACCTACATGGACTAGGGTTTTGGTGGTCGCGACCAGAGCATCAATCGGAGGAGCCTGCTGCCAAATGAGCTCAAAATTGGAGTGTCTACAGATAATAATAATATTTTGTATTTAAAAATATGGATGGATGATATATATAATATTTTATAAATCTAAATTGTATTTGTGTAATATTTAAGATTGTAAATGATATAATTGTATTTTCCTCATTATCCTTCATGTACGAGAAGAGAATCTGAGGATGGACTACACCAGATCTAGGACGTTGAGCACATGGTACAAGGGAGTTGAACCCTCACAATCATGCGATTTGTGGTCCAGATTGGTACAGTCCGTGTAATCAAACCACAACAGATACATTGCGACAAGTGAAATATTAGTTTGTGGAACTATAGTTTCAACTATAGTCATAATTAAAAGTATGTTTCAATTCCTTATCTACAAATCAAGGAACCGGTGGGTCCATTGGTGCTCTTGTTGTTGGAAGAGGTCTTGTAAATGAATCTATTTAAGAATCAAGCTTGTTAGTTTGAATTGATTGCTTAGAACTATAGTTGCATATGTAGTAATTAGTCGACAACCTAACCGAAGGATAAGAATGCTAATCTAGATGTTTTTGTTGAAAATTATGAAAAGAAAGCATGGAAGGATTTCTTTTTCCCATACCCTTCTGTTTTTTGGGTAGCCCATTGCTTTCGTGATTTGACAATTTAATAAGTGTCTTGATATTCTCATATTTCTCCTTGTACATCCATTTAATGTTTCATTACCTTGAATACCCCTACTACTACTTTTGGTTTGCTTCAATTAACATCAAGTACTAAAACAACGATTAAACCTAACCGCACATCTAGAATTTGCTAATATGCCATTGACTCCCATCACATCTAAACGACCATCTCTCCACCACTATTACTAGGCTTGTAAGTGGGTCGTGTCTAATCGGATTTGGGGTTTACCTTTATCCTTACTCGTCCCTTCTTGGTAGGTGACAAGTCAGGTTAATATCCATTTCAAGAAAACTTGATCGCTACCTTATCTACTACCTTTTTAATTAACAAGTATGATATAGGTTGGCGAATCAACTGAATGAGTTTTTTTTTAATTTTTCAATGATTTAATAGGTTAGCAAATGACTCAAAGTAGTCTACATTTACCCTTAGAGGATGATTAAGTGGGTAATGGGTTCGTGGCTAAACAGATGGAAAAAGACTTCTACCCTAACTCATTCCTAATGGATTGGGTCATGCTAGATTAATGGGTGAAACTTGACCCGCTTACAACCCTACCTATTAAACCACCAAAAATCGAAACAACTGCCTTACCATCACAACCCCCTCCATTATCACTACCAACACCACCTCATCAGTGGTGAAGCAAGGAATTGAATATTAGGAGATTAATATATAACTAACCATGTAATTCAAAAGATTAAGTTGTAACATATTAAATTTCTAAAAATGCTGAAATTCTAATAAATCAAAGGTCTATGATTACATTCCAAAAATATAATAAAAAGAGAACTATAACTGCACTTGACAATTTGTGATTTTTTCAAAAGTATTGCATGATGGTTTCATTATCAATGTGATCAATTACATCTTTCTTAAGGTAGATCATCAAAATATCATTCATCTATTGATCTTCAATTCGATTGCGCAATCTATTCTTCACAATATTTGTAGAAAATGATCTTTCAACTGTAACAACAACAATTGGTGGTAACAATGCTAACTTCAACAGTAAATAAACCAATGGTTATAATATGTCTTTCTTCTTCTCAACCATCTTCTCTACTAAAGGACCAATTCCAATTACATCATAAAAATAAGGAATCGTTTGTATCTAGACTTGTCACTTACTCTTTTTTTAAATCATATTAAGGAATGCATATCATGAATATAATTACCAAGTTCACCATCAAGGATCAAGAGCTCAAGAGTTAGGAATTCATTTGGATAAAACTTAGTTAGACACATCAACTTGTCCTTATCAAAGGTTGAGAATGAATCATTTGGCTCTAGACATGTCACATAAAGAAGCAACTCTATCTTTGATTTGGTGAAGCAATAGTTGAGCTCTCGAAATTGACAGTCTATGACAAAATAAAATAACTAAACTTGATAATGATGAAGATTTGTGATGTCATGAATCTTTCAACATGGTCATCCTAAAGTAGTGTACATGTAACATTCGTAAATTCATTTTGTAATTACTTACATTTTAATGAATTTATTCGCAAACGAGTGTTACTATTCTGAGGTCCGTTTGTGTAGTTCTGTGATTTGGGGCTTCGGCCTCGTAGGCTAGCTTCGGTTTGCATGTCCTTGTGCGTTGTTGGCACTGTGCTTGTAGGCCCATGTGTGGGTCCATGTAGGGCCCACATTTGTGGCCTGGTTGGTGGAAGTGATTGGTGTGGTGGATTGTTAGCTCGTGTGGGAGGCCGGTGGTTGCACTGTGCATGCTTGCATGCAACTACCACCCTCAGCGTCTATTTATGAGTTACGGGTGTCAACCCTTTTCCTCTACACCTCTCCTCCTCTTCCCTTGCTTCATCGCCTCATCCCCTAGCATGCCACCTCGTTCTTCTTTCTTCCTCTCATTTTCCTCTCCCTCTCCCTCTACTCACCCATCCCCACTCTATCCCTCCCCCACTCACTCTTTCTCTCCCCATCTCCTCCCCTGTCTATCCCCTGTTCGGTGTGCTTGAGGGTGTGCGATGGTGTACGGTGGCGTGTGGAGCTCCAGTGAGGCGTTCCTGAGGTTGTGGAGTGCTGAGGACACGTAGAGTCGCCGGAGTTGGCTGGAGATCGGAGTTAGATCGTTGGAGAGCTCGTTGCAAGTATGCACCTCCAACCACTGTATAGAAAGAATGAAATTGGTAGAAAATGATAGGAATGCATGAAACCTAGGTAAATTTACATTCCTAGAATTTATTTTGATTTTATGGGAGTTTATGGTAGTATTTATGGTGTTTTATGATGGTGGTTGTGGTTTGGGTCGTTTTGACCCTTCTGTCTTTACGAATTTATATCTTATTGCATGATAAATGGATTTTGGTTTTGTTTGTGTGAATTTGGAGTAGACTCGAGGGTCTACATCTTATGTTTTATGTGTGATTTTCCATGCTTTTTTTGGGGGTCCGCCCTAAGGACCCATTTCGGGTGATTTTGAAAATTGGAGCTTTGGGCCGTTTTTCTAGTTTCGTAGAGAACGACATACTGAATCATTTCGGTATGCCATTTTGTTGTCAGTTTTGGTCCTCTGGTCGAAATTCGATCATTCGATTTTGAATAGTTGACCGAATCAGTAGATTTTGATCGACCGAACCATTTTCGGTATGCCGATTGTGACCATGAGTGTTGACCGTTGACCTGTTTCGGTCGACCGATCTTAATCGGTCTTCCGATTCAAGGATTTTCGGCGTACCGAATCCATTTCAGCATATCGAATCAAGGCCTAGTAATTTTTATAAAATGTGGTTTTCATGGGATCTCGGATTGGTTTGTTTTGTCAACTTGAGATGGGATTGTGGGTCGTCAGTGGTGGTCCCATGGTACACCTGATGTGCTATTTTGCCAAGGTTTTGAAAGAGTTTTCAAAGATACAAAATAGTTTTGAAAATTGTTTCAAAGAGATCGATGGCCCATTTTGGAAAATGGTTTTCCTAGTTTTCTATGTGCGGGCTGAGACACTATGGGACCGTATCGTCGGGACTAGGGAATGTGATGACATTCTATGGTGGTCGGGCACGTCTCCTTGGTTGAGGTCAGGGGCCAAGATACCCTAGGCTAAGGGACGTCGGGTCTTGGAGGTATGAGATTCCCTGACTGTCGTCTCAAGGCTAGGGTTGTGGTCTGTGGGTTGAGGTGTCTTGTGGCATGACGGAAAGGTATGATACTCTTACTGTCGCTGTGAGCAATGAGGCTCGGGTGTCATCAAGTTTGAAGGTATGACACTCCCTCCTGAGCACCGTGTGGTGGACGTCGTGAGGAAGCGTACCCTATGGTAGCCAATGTGGGTGGAACATGTACCCCGTAGCTAGTAGCGTCTTGAGAGACAGGACTGCCTGACTAGGGAGGGGTTGGCTTTATGAGGATTCTCCAGGTAGGGAGAATTACGGGACGATGCGGCTCCTACACAAGGTGGCACATCATGGCAGTGTAGTGCACTTTGGTAGCTACTTGAGGCGAGAGTTGGTTGCCTAGCACCGGGCTCCTCTACTCACTGTATGTGGTTTTGGCCATTGAGGGCCTTGCTTGTAGTTTTGGGATGGTAGGGCCCGTTTGTTGTTTAACCTGTGTGGGTCTAGTTTGTGAGATTTTAATGAAATGATTTGCAAAATAAATTTAAAGGAAAAATTATAGTTTTGTTTTCCGTCGTTTTCGTGAGGTGCGTGCTGGGTAACTTTTGTCACTCACACTTTCCTCGTGTTTTTGAATTGCAGGTGCAAGCATGCGGTGGATTTAGCTTAGTGCATATAGTCCGGAGTCTCGTAGTAGCACACATAGGTTCCTGCTAGTTGATATTTTCTGTTTAGCTTTTAATTTCCTGTAATTTATTTTGTTTTAAATTGTTATGGGAAATTTGGGGCCTAACAACAAAGCTCCAGCTTCACTAGGCTAGTGCTATACCTAGAATGTCTGGTTTAGAGACTCCATATGTTGCATGCATGGTAGAGCTTGCAACTAGTTTTCTCCATGGTTTTCTGGTTGTTGTTTTATTTGTGGTGTAGGTGTTTTGCCTCTCTCCTAGCAGGATGCCTCCTCGTGGTTGTAAGGGCAAGGCTTCTATCAAGGAAACCGAGCCCCGAGAGGATGTAAGCGGATAGAAGGCGATTTGTATTGAACTGAGCAGCTTGACACACGAGATCTCCCATACATTTAGCAAGAGTAGTGCTAGCGAGCCATCGGGTGACCCATGGCTGAACCAATTCACGAAATTTCATCCGCTATCGTTCAAGGGCAAGGTTAATGCTGACAAGAGCGAGGCTTGGCTGGAGAAGGTGCTGAAGATGCTGGAGAGCATGGCGTGCCCAGAGGAGCATTAGGTGCAGTTGGCGACTTATCTGCTAGATGGTGAGGCAGATAGGTGGTGGAAGTCTGTGAGGAGGTTGATGTTCCTGGATTTAGTCATTGTTAGCATCTAGTGGAAGGATTTCAAGGTAGCCTTCTATGACAAGTATTTTCCTGCTCATGTGAAGGAGCAGCTTCACTGAGATTTCCGGAGTCTAAAGTAGGGCACGTTGTTGGTGCTTGAGTATGAGATTGAGTTCGCCGGCTAGAGCATTTTGCTCCTGCCTATGAGTTTGAGGAGGAGCGGGCACAGAGGTTTCTGGACAACTTGAACCTAGGGTTACAGGTGAAGGTGATAGACTGTCGATGTCAGACTATGGAGGATATAGTTGGGATGGCTTATCGCTTTGAGGCGGAGCAACAGAAGTATTTGGAGAGTCGTCCCAAAGGGAAGGGTAAGTCCTCTTTTACCTCTCGGTTCTCTTTCTCCTGTCCTCCGAGTGCTAGTAGTTCAGGTAGCCCTAAGAAGAAGTAGAAGGGGAGGTCCAGTGTTTCCTTTGTAGTCTGGCGAAGTTTTGCTAGGAGTAGTGGAGCTGGCTTCAGTCAGATAAGGTCCAGTGCTTCTGGTGCGAACCAGTACTTCAACTGTGGTCAGGCGGACCACATCACTACATATTGTCCTCATCCTCAACAGCCTTCGGCCTCAGTGGTGTGATGCAATTGTGGGAAGGTGGGACACGTTCAGAGATCCTGTCTGGAACCACCTAAGAAGGCAGGAAGTGTGCCACAGAAGCTGACTAGGGACAAGTGTTTACCATTGCATCTCCAAGCGCTAGGTCTTCGGGAGATGTAGTTGAGGATAATGACGATTAGTTAGTATTGTGACCCTCTATAATAGTTGTAATATCCCTTGAAACCTAGACATCTGCCTGATTGTATTGATGTGATGGTGTTGTTTTGCTTGACCATCAGATTCTTTTATTGTGGTTAGCTAGATGGCCAAAGTGTTGTTTGACTTAGGGAATTCTTTCTCCTTTTTCTCTAAGTCTTCACGGCAGAGTTGGAAGAGAGACCAGTTAGACTGGCCTTTAATCTCAGCTAGGTAACGCCGTTGGGAGAGCACAGTTTGGCATGGAGGTATCTGCGATCTGTTGACTTGACGCTGATCGATAAAGAGTTCGACGCCAGCCTGATTGTGATGGACATGTAGGAGTACAATGTGATACTCGACATGGATTGGTTGGTGTAGTAGTCCTCTTTGATCAACTGTGCTCGAAGGAGAGTTTATTTTGCGTCTCCTAAGGATAAGTCTTTCTTTGTGCAAGGTGAGTGTCAGGGTGAGCCTAAGCTTGTCATTTCGGTTATGAAGGCTTATAAGTCTTTGGTCAGCAGTTGTGTGGGGTATCTAGCCAGTATAGTTACTTCTACTTCTCTTGAGTTGGGTGTTCACAACATCTCTGTGGTGTGTGAATATCCCGATGTTTTCCCTGACGATTTGCCTAGTATGCTACCTTACAGAGAAGTAGAGTTCTCAATCAATCTGATCCCTAATTCGGATGTTGTGTCGAAGTGGAGTTGCAAGAGCTCAAGATTTAGTTGTAGAAGTTGCTGGACAAGGGATTTATCAGGCTGAGTGTGTCTCATTGGGGAGTGCTTGTCTTGTTCGTTTGTAAGAAGGATGGTTCACTCCGATCGTGTATAGATTATCGGATGCTGAACCAGATCACGATGAAGAACAAGTATCCCTTGCCCTACAATGATGACCTGTTCGACCAATTGTAGTCTGCATTCGTGTTCTCGAAGATTGATTTGAGGTTAGGGTATCACCAGTTGAGGAAACGAGACTCAGACATTCAAAATCCTGCTTTCTAGACGCGCTACGGGCACTACGAGTTCACGGTCATGCCTTTAGGCTTGACCAATGCACTGACTACGTTTATGGATCTAATGAACAGGACTTTCAACCCTTTTCTGGACTAGTTCGTTGTGGTTTTTGTTGATGACGTGCTGGTCTACTCTCCTGATGTTGAAACTCACGCCTTGCACTTGAGGGCAGTCTTGGACACTCTTAGGCATCATCAAATGTGCGCCAAATTCTCCAAATGTGAGTTCTAGTTGAGGGAAGTCATATTCCTTGGCCACTTGATTTTAGGAGAAGGCATCAGAGTGGATCCAACCAAGGTACAGGCTGTAAGCTGTTGGGAGCAACCTAGGACTATGGTGGAGATTAGGAGTTTCTTGGGTCTGATAGGCTATTATAGGAGTTTTATCAGGGATTCCTCCTCTATAGTCGTGCCTTTGATAGAGTTGACCAGGAAGGGGATTCTGATCTGTTGGGACTAGAATTGTGAGGCGAGTTTCTAAGAGCTTAAGTCTCATCCGGTTTCGACCCCTATGTTGACTCTACCTTCTGGGTGTAGTGGCTTCACTATGCATAGTGACGCTAGTGGTGTTGGATTGGGGTGTGTTCTGATGCAGCATGGCAATGTCATTGCATATGCTTCGCGCCAACTGAAGGACCATGAGAAGAACTACCTAACCAACGATTTGGAGATGGTTGTCGTAGTGTTCACTCGCAAGCTTTGGTGGCACTATCTCTATAGGGAGCAGTTTGAGGTCTTCACTGATCATTAGAGCTTGAAATATAACTTCACGCAAAGGGACCTCAACCTGAGGTAGCGCCGTAGGGTAGAGTATCTGAAGGACTATGATTTCACCCTGTTCTACCCCCTGGCAAGGCCAACGTGGTTGCCGATGCTTTAAGTTGGCGCACACACGTGTTAGCAAACCTGATGGTCAAGGAGTGGACCATGCTGGAGGATCTAGTGAGCTGCAGGCCGAAGCGGCAAGCTCGGGGGACGGTTGGTGCCTGAGTGGCCAACCTGTCTATTCACCTTAAGCTTATAGAGTTTGTTGTCATCTCTTAGCAAATGGATCCGATTGTTCAAGTTGTGTTTGAGAAGCTAAAGGCTTGTGGAGAGCCTCATTTCTCTATTGGGGCATATGGGGAGCTGATGTTTGATATGCGCCTGTATGTGCCCCAGCATGAGGAGGCCAGGCAAAGATTGCTGGATGAAGCACATCGGTTTAGGTACACTATTCATCCTAGAAGTACGAAGATGTATCGAGACCTCAAGCGGAACTTTTGATGGCCTGGCATTAAAAGAGATGTTACTGACCATGTGACGAGGTGTACAACCTACTAGCTGGTCAAGGCGAAGCACTAGAGACCTAGAGGGATCTTGTAGCCATTGGATATTCCTATGTGGAAGTGGGAGCACATCTCTATGGACTTCGTGACTGGTTTGCTACGTACTCTGAGGAAGAACGACATTGTATGGGTGATCGTGGATCTACTAGCCGAGTCTGCTCACTTCCTGGCCATTCGAGTGAAGCTTCCGATGCACTGTTTGGCAAAGTTGTATGTCTCCGAGGTGCTTTGGCAGCATGGTGTTCTAATGTCCATTGTGTCGGACAGAAACACGAGGTTCACTTCAAGGTTCTGGAGAACTCTGCAGGAGACCTTTGGCACCATGCTCAACTATAGTACAATATTTCATTCTCAGTCGGATGGCCAGATAGAGAGGACTACCCAGATGCTGGAGAATATGCTTAGAACATGTGCCTTAGACTTTCAAGAGAGCAAGGAGGACCATCTGCCATTGATTGAGTTCGCATATAAAAATATTTATTACTCAAGCATTTGGATGGCATTGTACAAAGCTTTGTACGGTATGCCATGCAGATCACTGATTTGCTGGAACAAGGTGGGCAAGCATCAGTTGATTGGTCCTGAGCTTGTGCAGCTGTATGTGGACAAGGTTGATTTGATCCGTAGTAGGTTGTTGGCTGCACAGAGTTGGTAGAAGAGTTATGCCGATAGGCGGCAGAGACCATTGGAATTTTTGGTGGGAGACTATGTATTCCTAAAGGTGTCGTCGACCAAGGGTGTCATGAGAGTCAAGAAGCATGGGAAGCTGAGTCCTCGCTACATTGGCCCGTACCAGATCACCTAGAGGAACGGTGAGGTTGCTTATCGGTTGGATCTACCACCATAGATGTCGTCCGTGCATGACGTGTTCCATGTCTCCATGCTGAGGAAGTGCTTGGCTGACGCATCACATATGATCCCAGTTCAGCCAGAGGGGCTCTAGGAAGATCTGTCCATTGTGGAGGATCTCGTCTTGATTGTTGACCGCAAGGAGCAGGTGCTGTGGAACAAGGTGATTCTGTTGGTCTTGGTGCGGTGACGGCATCATGAAGCCGAGGAGGCCACGTGGGAGCGTGAGGAAGCCATCCTAGTTCAGTACTCGTTTAGTGATTTCGGGGCTGAAATCTTCTTTTTAGGTGGTTAGGATGTAACACCCGTAAATTCATTTTGTAATTACTTACATTTTAGTGAATTTATTCCTAGATGGGTGTTACTGCTCTGAGGCTCGTTTGTGTGGTTCTGTGATTTGAGACTTGGGCCTTGTGGGTCGGCTTCTGTTTGCGTGTCCCTGCGGATGGTTGGCACTGTGCTTGTGGGTCCGGGTGTGGGTCCGCCCCAAGGTCCCATTTTGGGTGATTTTGAATAGTGGAGCTTCGGGCCGTTTTTCTGGTTTTGTAGAAAACAGCTGTAGACACCCCAAATTTCCAATTTTGCAGGATGACGATCTGGTGGCTGAGCTTGAACCTTGCTTGAGCCCATTTGGGCCCACAAACCCTCATTAGGCCATTTAATTCATGGAAACCCAATTGGGCCCATGAAGGCCTACTTAGGCCCATTAAGCCTTAGTTGAGCCCATTTGGGTCCACAAGCC
>JAMKQA010021090.1:0-23228 GCA_024699735.1 Posidonia australis | reverse complement strand
TAAATCCCTTTGTGTTTGTGTGATTGATCTCGTGCTATTTTCTCCTTGGTGGCAACTTGTTTCTAGGGTTACGGCTGGATACTTCTTCTTGTACTCGAGATTTCTTCTCCTTCCACTTGTTGATTTCGTTTGGATTCATGGGACTTTTGCTATTGGACGTATAACATTATTGATGATAACCATGTAATTGTACACCATTGAAATAAATTCAAGCTCACACATGTCACAACCTGTAAACACTTATTGAACTATATATCAATTCAATCTTCAAACATCATTTGCTCTTGATTGTCCTCAGTTCAGTTTGGTAGAAGTTTGAGGATTATGGATAAAAAGAGGTAAAGTAGTCAACTATTTTACTAAGAACTGATTTCACTCTAATGATGTTGTGATTGTAGCAAGGAGTTAAATGTGACTTGAATAGTATCAGTTTTACACAAACTAGACACGAATAGGAATCCTGTTGCAAACTTTGTGTTGGAATTTCCAAAGATAATGTATTTTTTTTAGATTTGGCCACCTTCATTTTTAACATATCTGAATGTATAACTTGTCATTTACTTAAAGCTGAGCTTGTGAATGATTTGTTTCTCCATTATAATGTTGTGATCTTGAATCAAAGGACCTAGTTAAATAAAATCATCTCTCTGTTATGAAATCATTATGTCGTTGCACGTGCATGTTAACAAACTGATTACTTTTCGGAAATAAAGAAATATTTATTTAATTGCTTCTCAAGGGAGATCAGATTCTTCAAAATTGACAGGTCACTTGGCAGCCCGACCAAGCATGCCTCACCCTTTGCCAATGCAAATGCTCTGGATGGACAACGATGATGACGTTCCTTATCAAGGCCTGTCACATTTTCTTTCATATTTCATAATTTACTTGTTATGTCATTTAAATTTAGTTAGGCTAGATTTGTTGTCATGGTAACAGCAATTCATTAGTCAAGTACAAGCACATGGCCAATTGATTCGAAAGAGAAGATTATGTTTGGTTGGTGGTGTTGGTGGAAATGAAGCTCTTTTTCCTCTTAGGTTCCCGCTGCTATCTTTGACATTTTGTTTTGTTTTTCTGTTGGGTTTTTCTCCCTTGTCTTTTCATCTTGACAAGACCCCTATGTAATAATTTGAATTTAACACGATCATGCTTGCTCATCTATTTCTTTCTAAGTGGTTATTGTTCTTTCTATGAACCTTCCATATATTTATTTATTTTAATTTTTTTGTTGCAGAAATTGGTCGAGCAACTGGACAGCTTCTAGAGAAAAATACTCTGTTCTCCAATCAGATTTCAGCAAATCTTGCATCTTTCCCGGTATAGTTTGAAACATCAGTTGATCGAACAGGCAGTGTCTGTTTAACAGGCTTCTCGGCCATCCTTGGTTATTATGCAATATGATTCTATCTTATAATAATTTAACTCTTTTGCCATCGATGATGTTTGTAATTACTATAAATCCAAAGCATTTTTTTATTTTCCTTTTTTGAGCAGTAATCATAAGCTTATTTGTTAACCTTCACCTGCCTAGAATATTTGCACATTGTAAGGAATTTAACATGTACAAAATTGATATGACTTTTCTTTTAATCATTGCATCATCTCAAACATCTTTCTATTTCAGATACAGGATAGCATCAATCTCCTCTGTCAAATGCGAAGCACCATTCTTACCATTATGTATAAGTGTCATGTTTTTTAATCCTTGCCTTTGTGGAAATAGAAATACACATTACTATCATGAATGTGTATTGCATCTAAGCTTTTGCCTTCTTAGGTAGAAAACTCCAAATTCATTCACGACATCTACATGATGTTTCAGTTGTATGTGAGTACACTTGAGACACTCGCAATGAGTAATAAGTACATGTCTACTCCTGAAACTCTATTTATTTATTTATTTACTTCTCATTACTTTTGGCTACCTTCAATTTTTAGCGTACCAGATGAAGAATTTGTATGTTCTGTTTGTCTTTGCACTCGAAGAGTAGCGTGGGTGGTTGAGTACTTGTGCCCTTCTGAATTTGCATGTGAATTTTGTTCGTTATCTTGCAAGTTGACCGTGTAATGCACTAACATGCTCAGTTTTGAGATTCTTTGCTTGTATTATCATTCATAGCTTTCATCATATAATGTCTAGTGTTTTCTTCCAGATGATTCAAAGGAAATTAGTTCACGTCACTACTCCATCAACAACAACAACTGATGGTAGCATAGGGCTAGATGCTGTCCATCTTCTTGCTTTGAATGAGGTTTTCTATAGCACTCGTACATAGTTTAAAGGTATTTTGAATGTTTGGTATCATTATAGGTTTTCTCTCTTTGCTTTTATTCCTTTTCAATCCAGTGACTTATTTTTGATGAAATATATAAGCATCCATATTAACTTATTTTTAATTGCTCATCTAATCTTATTGACTTAACCCACTTGGTTATGCAAATGGTTCATCACTTATTTTTACAATATTGACTTAAGGAACATTCGTGGCTGGGAGAACTCTAAACTCGCCACAGGTCTCAGGTTCAAATCCTAGGACATGCATAAAAATTCACCTCTTACTATTTCAACTGTTAACAAAAAAAAAAAAAACTTAAGGAACATTTTGACCTTTTTTTCCTCTTCAAGGTTATTCATCAATTTCTTTTTAATTTGAACAATCCAATAATCAAATTTCTTTAAGGTGGTTTGTTTGTTTCCTATCAGGAAAGGTGCAAATAAAAAAGTGGCTCAACTGTGTATGGCCTTGCCTTTGTGGATGTTGCCACGTTCAAATTTTGGTTTGGCTCAATCTCTAACGATGCTTCCTATTCCACCTTGGGAGCTTTATTGGTGCAAGTAAGATTTTGGTACCGTTTCAAGTTAGATAGATGTGCTAATTTTGTTAGGTTTTGTGGAATGGATCCAAGATAGAATTCCCTTTTTTTCCCAAGTATCGCTAAGAGAAGTTGTTTATGAAATTGGAGGTGAGCATTCTCTATTGTGTGATAGACTCCTTATTTTTTTATAGTTTGAACTTTACAATTTACGATATATTGAAATTTTGTAGGTCTCTCATAAGAAACTCATAAAGCAGAAAAAAAGTATGCTCCAACAAGTGAGAGAAAAATGTTTTCT
This sequence comes from Posidonia australis, assembly GCA_024699735.1. Lineage (NCBI taxonomy): Eukaryota > Viridiplantae > Streptophyta > Magnoliopsida > Alismatales > Posidoniaceae > Posidonia > Posidonia australis. Next base: position 20,110 of record JAMKQA010021090.1, on the reverse strand, counting down.
ATAAGACATCTTTTTAGGCTATATTGTTATAAATGTGTAGAAGGTAAAACATCTAAAGTGATGAATGTTTTCTTTTGGGTGTCGAGCTCAATTATGGTTGTAATATTCGTACTCAGATTATCCAGATAAATGTAATAAAGGTAAATTATGTGTATAATTTAGATAAGTATATTGATGTTATGTGGAGAACTTGTGTTGAGCTCCCTCTCAGATATTGGTAATTATCTCTAGCTTCTCTACTGTGTGGTATTTTGGACATTTGTGTTCCACGTGTGTGTGAATGTGACCCAGAGGAATTCAAGTCAAATGTGCACAGTGGGACATTTATCTCCTTCTCTATTCTTCTCTCCCACAATGCCATGCCCATATCTCTTGCACATCTCTCTCTCTTGCTCACCATACCTTGCGAGCACCGTCTAAGATGGCAAGTGGTGAAGGCAGTGGATGGTAGGAGCTAGACGACAGGGGAGGGGAGTGTATAAGGAGGAGGGTGAGGGGTGGTCGATCGGTAGTAAGGGAAAGGAAGAAAGGGAGGGTTAAGGAAGGGTCAGAGAAAGAAGAATAGAGTAAGAGAGGTACGTGAGAACTAGAGAGAGGGAGAGAGGGAGAGAGAGAGAGAGAGAGAGAGAGAGAGGTTGTGCCACCAGTTGAGCAGCTCGCCAAAGGATCCAGGGAGTCCTAGAGCTCGTCGGAGTAGCAGGCAACCATCAAGAAGGAGAGAGGATCATCGGAAACCGTCTCTAAGTACACATCCTCTTCTTCCAATTCTCTCTGAAAAGCCTTAGTCTTGATTTATGCCACAATCAAGTATGAAATGCATGAAATGAGTAGATTGGAGTTGAATCATGGATGTGTGATGATTTATGGATTTTTCCATGATTTATCAAGAGATTTTCGTTGATTTCTCGAGATTTAGCTACAGAAGCTTAGAATGAGCTCCCTATGTTGTGATTTTTATATCTCGAGTTGCATGTAATAAATTTTGATGAAATTTGTCCCAAAAGAAAGTAGACTTGGCATGTTATTATATATGTTTTATACAGGATTTGTAGTGTGTCGAAAAGGGGTCCGCTGGGGGGCCCAAATTTGACATATCTCGACTCAAGCAGTTGGCCGTTTTTCAGAAAGATGACTAATTACTAGAAAATTCGGCATGTTGAGTGAGTTCAATATGTTGAACCAGGGTCAGATTTTCAGAAAGACGGTTGATTCAACATACCGAATGAGTTCGGTATGCCAAACCAAAAGACGAGTTTGGTGTGTGAAATTAGGGCCTGACTCATTCTTCAGATTTTGGGTAGTTCGGCTTATCGAAGAATTTTGGTCTACTGAATCAAGACCCAGAACTTGTTTTCTAAGGTTTTTATGAGAATGAATTTTTATGCCTAATTTATGTGTTTTGGCATATTATCTAGTAAGAGTTTTCTAGAGATTTATAGAAGAAATATTTTAAAGAAAAGAATAGTTTACAGAAGGATTTCTGTAATGGAAAAGATTTAAACAAGAGAAATACATATTTTCAGAAATAAGATTTCAAAATTAGAGTTGGCCCTAGGTGAAAGAAATTGGGTGCCAAGCGAGCTTGTGTTGGCTAGGTCATGTGCTTAGTCAAGCGAGATGGTGTTAGTTAAGCTAGATGAGGTAGCTCGAGAGCTCGATGGGTCAAGCAAAATCACCAAAAAGCTTGAATCACTAAGAAAAATAGTGGGGTGTTGGAAGAACGCATCCTCGTGCAAGAGAAGAGAATAGTGAGGCCTATTGACCGTGATGGTAGTTGCCCGTATAGGGTTTTTTACCTTGACAGTGTAGGAGGTCAAGTTTGGTACCTCTTCCAACTACGTGTGGCCAGGTCACTCCTAATCAAGATGACACTAGAAAAAGTGATTTTCAAATTTCAAATTCAGAATCAGTTTTAGTCTATAATTGAGCTTAGTTTTGGTTTCTAAGTTTTAACCAGATTCTAGCCAAGATGAGACCAGTGTTTTAGGACTAGCACCAGTCAGGTTTTGTGTTCTGTGAGATTTAAGACATGAGATTTAGGTTGGATCCTAGCCTCAAAATAGTTATCCAAGATTTATAAGAATAGAGCTTGTTTTTTTAGGAATAAGGAAAGAAAGTTTTGAAAGTAGATGTTTTGTCGAGATCTCCTTGGAAGATGGTTGTCCACTATTGTAGTCAGAGTTTTGGTTTGGTAAAAAAACAAGATTAGAGTTTACAGAAAGGCTTTTATATCAAAAATCAAAGTTTTATTTTGGTAAATAAGATTTATAGTTTTGTTCGTTTTCCGCTATTTTGTTGGGGGCGCGTACTAAATGACTTTGAAGTCACTCGTGTGTTTCAGTTGTTTAGTTTTCAGGTGCATAGTTGGAGTATAGTCAGTTTTGGTGGTCGTGTTTTGGGAGCCAGTAGCTACACACAGGTCTGCGAAGTAGTTCGTATTTCTTTTAAATTTCTATTCTTGCTAATTTAGCAAAATCAAACTTAGATTAGTATTACTCTAAGACACCCTGTAGTTGCGAGGTGTTACAAAAGTGGTATTAGAGCCTAGGTTGCACTAATCAGTGCACCGGCTTAGTGGTGTCCGGATTCGTGGCACCATAGGACTACATAAGAAGATAGAATGCACCTGATTTGTGTGTTTTGTTGTATTGGCAACATGGCACCGAGAGGTCCAAGCCGAGGTAGAGGCAAGTCGTCTGCGTTAGGGTCTGATGTAGAGTAGTAGGGTGGCACTTGGGGGAATATGAGGCGAGAGCTCAGTGAGAAGATGCAAGGGCTCGTTTAGTCCCTCGTAGGTGGCCATAGAGACAAGGCCAAGGGTGATCCATGGATCACATAGTTCCGCCGGCTAAACGTGCCAACCCTGGACGATCGTGGGAAACTAGAAGAATATGAAGCTTGGCTCTTATAGGTGGAGACGATCCTTGAGAGCATGGAGTGCCTAGTAGAGAAGTGGGTTCGGCTAGCCACGTTATGGCTCAAGGGCAACACCAACCAGTGGTGGAGGGCTACCAACCGCAACAAGTTCTGCAACCAAGATCTATTGATGATCACCTGGGAAGAATTCTGAAAGGTGTTCTACGAGATATTTTTCCCCAAGCATGAGTGGAACAAGTTAGACAGAGACTTTTGGCAATTGAAGTAGGGGAACATGATAGTGGCAGCTTATGAGGGCAAGTTCCACAGGCTAAAGCAGCTCTCTCAGGCCATAATCACTAATAAGAAGCTGAGAGCGAAGAAATTTGTGGAGGGACTCCACCCAGCACTCAGATCGAAGGTTCTTGGTTTTCGATGCCAAATGGTGACTGATGTAGTAGAGTTAGCAGCTCTTTATGAAGACGAGTGTCGACTGTTTTAGGAGGAGTACCCCAGGGATAAGGAAAAGAGGTTCTCTTAACGACCATCTGCTTCCGTCACACCTAGCTTGAGAAATACAGGAAGCTCTCAGAAGAAGAGAAAGGAGCACTTTGACACTAAGGAAGGGTGCAGTGTTACAAGGAGGAGTAGTACAGGACCAAGTGAGGTTGGTTCCTCCAGTGGGGTAGGGAGAGGACCCTACAATGTTTGCAATAGGATGGGACACTTTGTGGCATAGTGCAAATACCGACACCGGGGAATTGGTGATGTGGTTTGCTACAACTATGGAAAGAGTGGATATTTTTAGAAGAGCTACCCCAAGCCCCAGAAGACAGCCGTAGATGTGCCCTGTCAGCTGACCATGGGAAGAGCCTTCTCTATTACTGCTTCGGATGCTGGTTCCTCAGGGGATGTTGTAGAAGGTATGGAGTAGTAGAAATTGTAGTAGTATGGATGAGTGTATGAGTGTTGTATTATGAACTCTCATGTATTTAGCACCTTTATCTGTAATAATTATGGCTATGGTGTGTGTGAATGTTAGGATCTTTTGTTGTGGTTGATCATATGGTGTGAGTTTTGTTCGACTTAGGAAGTTCCTTTTCTTTTATCTCTAAGTCGTTTGCGGTTGAAATTAGAGACAGACTAGCTAGGCTAGCTTTCCAACTCGATGAAGTGACTCCATTGGGAGAACATAGTCTAGCATGGAAATACTTGTGGTTAGTCAACATTCAGCTAGAAGATAAGGATTTCTAGGCCAGCCTTATTCTAATGGACATGAAAGAGAACGATGTCATTCGGGGAATGGACTAGTTGACGTAACATGCGGCCATAATAAATTGTACCAAGAAGAGAGTATTAGCAGAATGCCCTGGCCAACGGTGGTGTATGATACAAGGAGTTAGGCTAAGAGAACTCAAGAAGGTGATCTCAGCCATCAAAGCCTACTACCATCTAGCTAAGGGATGTGTGGGATACCTGGCCAACATGACGGTGTCTTCCTAACTAGTATATGGGATACGAGATATTCTAGTGGTTCGAGAGTACCTAGAGGTGTCTTTAGAGGAGTTGCCAAGGATGCCGCCACGCAAAGAGGCAGAGTTTGTGATAGATTTGATGCTAGAGACAAATCCCATTTCAAAGGTCCCGTACAGAATGGCACTCGCTGAGCTAAGAGAACTCCGTAGCCAGTTGCAAGAGTTGATGGACTGAGGATTCATCCATCCTAATGTGTCATCCTAGGGAGCACTAGTGTTATTTGTCAAGAAGAATAATAAGTCGCTCCAATTGTGCATTGACTACCGGATGTTGAATCAGGTTGCTATTAAGAATAAGTACCTACTACCCAAGATTAATGATTTATTTGATCAGCTACAGGGGGCATCGGTCTTCTCTAAGATAGATCTAAAGTCTGGATATCATCAGCTCAGGATTCAAAAGACTGATATCACAAGATGACGTTTCAAACTAGGAATGGCCACTATGAGTTTCTGGTCATGCCATTTGCACAGATGAACATGCCGGCAGCATTCATGGACCTAATGAATAGCATATTCAAGCCATTCTTGGACCAATTCATCGTAGTTTTTGTAGACGACGTATTGGTATACTCTCCAGATGTAGAGACTCATCAAATACACTTGAGATCTATGTTAGAGACATTGACGCAACACTAGTTGTATGCTAAATTCTCCAAGTGTGAGTTCTAGCTGGAGGAGGTTGCCTTCCTTGGACATATTATCTCAGGAGAAGGCATCAAGGTAGACCTTGCAAAGGTGAAAGCTGTGAGCAGTTGGACAAGACCAAAAATAATAACAAAGATCACAAGTTTTCTCTATCTGGCAATCTATTACTGGAGATTTATCCTAGACTTCTCAAAGATTGTTGTCCTCTTGACCAAGTTGACTAGAAAGGATCATGAAAGAAATTACCACACCCATGATCTCGAGATGGCAATAGTGGTGTTCGTCCTAAAAATCTAGAGACATTATTTATATGGCGAACAATTTGAAGTTTTCACTAACCATAAGAGCCTAAAGTATATCTTCTTGTAGAAAGATTTAAACCTGAGACAAATGAGATTGGTGGAGTACATCAGAGACTATGATTTTAGACTGTCGTACCGCCCGGATAAATCGAACGTGGTCACAAACATGCTGAGCAGGCGCACTCACATCATGGCCAGCCTAATAATCAAGGAATGGCACCTGATGCAGGAGCTGGTTGAGTGTAAGCCATAGAGTCAATCTTAGGGAGTTGTGAAGACTCTATTAGTGAACCTATCTGTTCGTCCAAGGATGGTAGAAGCGTTCATTGCTACCCAGTATTTAGATCCCCTCGCTAGAGACACCTGGCAGAAGTTGAAGGAGGGAACAGTGCCTCATTTCTCAATTGGCATAGATGGTGGGTTGAGGTACGATCTACGATTGTACGTGCCTCAGGTTGAAGAGATAAAAAAGAGTTTGCTAGATGAGGCCCACTGGTCTAGGTATACTGTTCACCCAGGAAACACCAAGATGTATAAAGATTTAAAGAGAAACTTTTGGTGACCTGAGATGAAGAGAGAAATCGTGGAGTTTGTGGCAAAGTGCACAACTTGCCATATAGTGAAAATAGAGCATTGGAAACCTAGAGGAACTCTGCAGCCATTGAATATTCCAGTCTGAAAGTGGGAGCATGTGTCGATAGACTTTGTCATAGGATTGCCCAATACCAGAAGAAAGAATGATATAGTATGGGTAATCATCGACTTGTTCACTAAGTCAGTGCACTTTCTGCTTATGAAAGTGAGTCTTCCCTTACCGCAGCTAGCAAAACTATATGTGTCAGAGATAGTCAAGCTTCATAGGGTTCCAATATCTATCGTGTTTGACAGAGACACCAAATTTACACCTAGATTTTGGGGAGCTCTGCAAGAGGCGTTTGGGACAATATTGAACTTTAGCACCGCCTTCCATCCCTAGACAGACGATCAGACTAAAAGGATGATCCAAAACCTAGAAGATATGCTACGAGCCTATGTCCTAGATTTGAGGGCAATTGGGAAGATCATTTACCCCTTGTAGAGTTCGCCTATAACAACAGCTACCATGCCAACATCAAGATGATGCCATATAAAGCACTATATGGTAGGCCATGTAGAACGCCCACTTGTTGGAGTAAGGTAGGCGAGCAATAGCTGGTGGGACCAAAGATCGTGTAGCAGTATGAGCATAAAGTAGACTTGATCAAGAAAAGGTTGCTTGTTGCACAGAGCAGACAAAAGAGCTATGCTGATCAGAGGCGTAGGCCCTTGGAGTTCGAGGTGAGAGACATCATCTTCCTTAAAGTGTCACCAACCAAGGGTGTGGCAAGGATTGGCAAAAGAGGCAAGCTAAGCCCTCGCTACATCGGGCCATACGAGATCATTAGAAGAATTGGTGAGGTGGCATACGTGTTGGACTTGCCTTTAGAGCTAGCAAGTGTGCACAACAATTTTCAGGTGTCGATGCTAAGAAAGTGTCTAGCAGACACGTCGCGAGTTATTTCAGTGCAGCTAGAAGAGCTTCAGCAGGACTTGTCGGTAGTAAAGGATGCTATCCTGATATTAGACAGAAAAAAACAAGTCCTTAGAAACAAAACTATTCCTTTAATGTTGGTCTAGTGGTGACATCACAGAGAAGAAGAAGCAACTTGGGAGCGCAAGACAAATATCTTAGCACAGTACCCACATTTATAGTATTAGAAGAGAATTTTGAGGATGAAATTCTTTTAAGGGGGTAGGATGTAATATCTATTCCGAGATTATCAAAATAAATGTAATAAAGATAAATTATGTGTATAATCTAGATAATTAGATTAATGTTATGTTGAGAACTTGTGTCGAGCTCCCTCTCAAATATTGGTAATTATCTCTGGCTTCTCTATTGTGTGGTATTTTAGACATTTGTATTCCACGTGTGTGAATGTGACCCAAAGGAATTCAAGTCAAATGTGCACTGTGGTCATTAATCTCCGTGTCTTTTCTTCTCTCTCGCCATGCCATGTTCATACCTCCCGCACGTCTCTCTCTCTTCCTCACCATATCCTGCGAACGCTGTCTAAGATGGCAAGTGGTGAAGGTGGATGATGGTAGGAGATAGACGACGAGGGAGGGGAGTGTATAAGGAGGAGGGTGAGGGGCGGTCGACTGGCAATAAGGGAGAGGAAGAAAGGGAGGTCTGAGGAAGGGTTAGAGAAAGAAGTAGAGAGTAAGAGAGAGACCTGAGAACCAGAGAGGTAGAGAGAGAGAGAGAGAGGGGTTGTGCCACCAGTTGAGTAGCTCGCCAAAGGACCCAAGGAGTCCCAAAGCTCGTCGGAGTAGCAGGCAACCATCAGGAAGGAGAGAGGATCGCCGAAAACCATCTCTGAGTACGCGTCCTCTTCTTCTTCCAATTCTCTCTGATAAGCTTTAATCCTTGATTTATGCCACAATCAAGTATGAAATTCATGAAATGAGCAAATTGGAGTTGAATCATGGATGTGTGATGATTTATAGATTTTTCCATGATTTTTCAAGAGATTTTCATCGATTTCTCAGGATTTAGCTACAGTAGCTTAGAATGAGCTCCCTGTGTTGTGATGTTTATATCTTGAGTTGCATGCAATAGATTTTGATGAAATTTATCCCAAAAGAAAGTAGACTTGGCATGCTAGTGTATTTGTTTTACGGAAGAGTTGTAGTGTGATGGAAAGGGATCCGTCGAGGACCAAAATCCATCGAGTCTCGACTCAGGCAATCGGTTGTTTTTCAGAAAGATGACTGATTTGGCATAACGAACGAGTTCAGTATACCAAACAATGGTCGAATTTTCAGAAAAACAGTTGTTTTGGCATACCGAATGAGTTCAATGTGTTGAATCAGGGCCTCGATCATTCTTCAAATTTCAAGCAGTCCGACATACCGAAGAATTTTGGTCTACCGAATCAGGCCCCAGAACTTGTTTTCTGAGGTTTTTATAAGAATTAATTTTTATGCCTAATTTATGTATTTTGGCATATTGTTTAGTAAGAGTTTTCCAGAGATTTATAGAAGAAATATTTTAGAGAAAAGAATAGTTTACAGAAGGATTTAGAAAAGTGGTTTTTAGAAAAGAGAAATGCTTGTTTTCAAAAAAGAGATTTCAAAATCAGTGGTAGCCTTAGGTGAAAGAAACTGGGTGCCAAGCGAGCTATTGGTTGCTGGGCCATGTACTTAGTCAAGCAAGATGGTGTTAGTTAAGCTGGGTGAGGTAGCTCGAGAGCTTGATGTGTCAGGCAAAATCACCAGGAAGCTTGAAACACCATGAAAAATAGTGGAGTGTTGGAAGAACGCATCCTCGTGCAAGAGAAGAGAATAGTGAGGCCTGTTGACCGTGAAGGTAGTTGCCTGCATAGGGTCTTTTACCTTGACATTGCAGGAGGTAGAGTTTGGTACCTCTTCCAACTATGTGTAGCCAAGTCACCCTTGATCAAGATAACACTAGAAAAAGAGATTTTCAAATTTCAGATTCAAAATCAGTTTTAGTCTATAATTGAGCGTAGTTTTGGCTTCTAAGTTTTAGCTAGATTCTAGCCAAGATGAGACCGGTGTTTCAGGATTAACACTAGTCAGGTTTTGTGTTTTGTGAGATTTAAAACCTGAGATGTAGGTTAGATCCTAGTCTTATAATAGTTTTCCAAGATTTATAAGAATAAAGCTTGGTTTTTCAGGAATAAGGAAAGAAAGTTTTGAAAGAGCATGTTTTGCCGAGATCTCCTTAGAAGATGGTTTTCCAGAATTGCTGTCAGAGTTTTGGTTTAGTAAAAAAACCAGATTAGAGTTTACAGAAAGGTTTTTTTAATCAAAAATCAGAGTTTTATTTTGGTAAAAAAAATTTATAGTTTTGTTTGTTTTCCACTGTTTTGTTGGGGATGCGTACTAATGACTCATTAGTCACTCATGCGTTTCAGTTGGTTGGTTTTTAGGTGCATAGTTGGAGTGCAGTCTGTTCCAATGCTTGTGTTTTGGGAACTACTAGCTGCACACAGGTCTAGGTAGTAGTTTGTATTTATTTTAAATTTCTATTCTTGCTAATTTAGCAGACTCAGGCTTAGATTAATATTACTCTATTGCACCCTGTTGTTGCAAAGTGTTACAATGGCAGATTGTGATTTCCACGAAGTATTAAATATTCAACTGTAACTATCTTCTGAAATCATCATAACTTACAATGGAGATAGCATGACGGATAACATAATTGTTATTGTTTTTCTAATTTAAAATTTGCTTCATAGATTATCGCAATCGTATGGTTATTGGCATGTGCAGGTCCTACTTATCTGCAATTGCTCCAATGCTAAGCTTGGAGTTTCTTGGTGCTTCGGAAGTCAGAAATTTTGTTGAATGTAAAGGATATTTGAAGGTGTCATCTGATGATAGGTTTACCACCATTGTATTTTACAAATGCTGGGTAGCATAAAGATAGTAGGTTTAATTGAATTTTTAACAGGTTTACCCCATTTTTGTGACTCCCAGGCCTCATTATCCATTTTAATTGTAAACCATGTAATTAAGTGTAATATTGTATAAATGGTTTATTAATGGATAATCTACTGTTCTTTATGTGTGAGGAGGCTTGTGGGCTTTCTGTGCACCTACTTATGTTATAGGACCAATGTGGGGTCTAGTCTGAGGAAGCACAGTCGCCTCAGTTTGCATGTCTGTCTTTTCCATTTTCTTTCTTTCCTTCCTCTCTCCCTCACGAGCCTTGTCTTCTCCCTCTTCCATTTTCTTTTTCTCCCACCGCCCATGCCTTCACAGCTTACTCATGCTGTCTCGTCTACTCTGACGCGAGGGTGATGGGGTCGATGGCCTACATGATGCGGGGAGGACGAGGAGATAAAGGGGAGGGGGAAGCGGAGGGGAGGCGAGCCGAGAAAGAGAGAAAGAGGAGTGGTGCGTGCAGTCGAAGGAGAGGAGCTTTGTGCGCGTGGACTGTTGGTGGGAGAGGCTTCACCAGGGCATGAGGAGGCTTGTCGGAGTGTAGGAGGGTCGCCAAAAGGCCGAGCAAGGTACGCGACCTCCGTCCTTCCTCCTTTCCATTTGATTTGAGTAAATGGGTTAATGGCATGAAAATGATGGAAAATGCATGTAAAATCATGGAAAAATAGTAGGAATGATGGAAATGTGATGAATTTCATGAATGTGTAAAGATTATGCTAGGCTGTATGAATTTCTTGGGTTTTTGGTAGAAAATGCCATGTATGCTACAGTGTTGTGAAATGAGTCCCTTGCCTTTATGATTTTATTTAGAATAGCATGCTTAATGGATTTGTGAATGGATGGAGGGGTTTTGAAGTAGACTCAAGGGTTTACACCCCATGTTTTATTCATGATTTATGTGGTGTATTTGTTGGGTCCGCAAGAGGTCCCAATTCCGGTGAACGAATGAGTAGGGCACAGGGGAAGTTTAGTATGTCGATTTTGATTCGGTATATTGTTTTTCCTTCAGTATTCAACTAGAAACCTAATTTGGTAGACCAAAAATGTCTGGTCTTCTGTTTTAGGGGATTTCGATCGATCGAAGGTATTTCAGTCGACCAAAGCAGAGATTTTTGGACGACCGATCCACAATTTGGTTGACCATTTTGGGTGTCTGCTGCCCTGTTCGGTTTACTGATCTGGTTCGGTCTGCCGAACCAGACCCTAGCCTATATGAAATAATGATTTTGAAAGACGAAAGTAAATGGAAATGAGTAGATAATGAGCATGCAATAATGATGTTTTCCCCATGTGGATGACATGGAGGAATATAGAATTGAATAAATAAAATTGAATGTGGTTTTGGGCTTGAGGCCCCAAAGATGAATAGAAATTGATAAATGTTTGATTTAATGTTGTTTTTGGGCATGAGACCCAATTATGGTTATTAATGCATGGTTTTACATGATTTTGAACCTGGGACCTAGATGAGGGGTCATGTTTACCTAGGACTACAAAGAAAAGAGAATGTGTAATTGTTTTTAAAAGAAAACCTAAGAGTCTTGAAAATGGAATAATAATTTGTTGTGGAACCACGAGGGGTTGGTATTGACAATGTGGTAAGAGAATGATACTCCAAAGAAGCCAATTGTCAAATATGATCCTAGCTGCCAGTGTAGGACCACGAGGGGTTGGTGTCGGTAAATTGATAAGATATCAATTGTCAAATACAACCGTGGTCATCAAGTTTGAGACAGTGTAGGCAGAGCTTAGTATATGAGCTAGGTGTTCGGGTCACCGATGGGATGTCAAAAAAAGATGTATCCCCATGCATATGAAATGAAATTGAGGCCGGTTGGCCAAGACGGTATCCTCTCATACGGGGAATTTCACCATGGTATTGTAGAGAGGTAGGAAAAATGGTGTCCTCACCTACTACTTGTATGCCTGGTTACCACTAATCAAGGTAACATCAATAAGAAAAGTGGAAATAAAATGTGTGGTCGCAGCTAGAATTGGACCCATGCATTGTCTTCAGACTCTAGCGATAAATAAAGATTTTGTTTTAACCAATTACCATCCAATGCTTGCGGTTTTGCTATGAGCGCTTTGAGGCCTTGTGTTTTAGGCTGGATGTAACCTCTGTGCTTGATTTTCCATTTAATGTAAACCATGGAATTTCTTGTATTATTTGTATATGGTTTGTTAATGGTTAATCCAGGTTGTGTTTGTTGGCTGTGGTCTCTCCTTGTGCTTTGTGCTCCTGGTTTTTCCCATGCGGTGTGACTTCTTTGACTTGGGGGTCTGTTTATGCAATTGGGACCCATGTTTGGGGGTGAGACCCAATTGAGGTTGGACCTGGTCAAAGAAGCCCAACTCCATGTGACTTGAGCATTTCATTTTTCCTTGTGACCACTGACCAATTCCCCTACTCGCGAGGCCTAGCGGGAGGGTAGCTCGTCCTGTCCCTTCGATGGTAGAGGGATCGGTGGGATTTTGGGGGATGGCAAGCACAGAGGTGGCATTAAAGGGAGGCGTGGAGCACGGTGGAGAAGTAGAGGAACTAGAGAGAGCGAGTGTGGAGGCTGGGAGCGAGCTACGAGCCGGTGGAAATCGTGTAAGCTCGGGGAAGGCTGGTGTCGTGCATCGCCGGAGCTCGAGGGCACGCGAGGCTTGTCGCAGCCAGGTATGCGTCTCCCATCCTCCTTCCTTTTTCGGTTAAGGCATGTTGAGGATTAGGGTTAGATCATGAATAATGAAGTAGAAATCATGCAAAAATAGGGATAATGCTGTGAATGAGATGAATAATGTGTTTGTGAAGATATCATGCTGATTCATGGATGTTTCATGGGATTTTCGTGGGTGTTCTTGATGCATGCTACAGTGATTTCCGTATGAGCCTTATGCCTTTGTGAATTTCTATAGAGTAGCATGCTTAATGGTTTTATGTTTGGATTGAGGGATTTTGAAGTAGACTTGGAGGTCTACACCCCATGTTTTACTTGTAATTTTAGAGGTGATTTAGTGGGGTCTGCTCCTTACTCCCACTTTAGGGAGAAGAGACGATGGTGGTCGGGGTGGTTTTCTGCAATCACAAAAAATGGTATGCTGAACTTGGTTCGGTATGCCGAAATACTCCCAGGTGGGTTCCTTGGACCACTGATTTGGACGACCGAGGGAAATTCGGTCGACCGAATCAGGGGATTTTGGACGACCAGATGATTTCGATTGATTGTTTTGGCAGAGAACTGATAAACTAACAGGAATTCGGAATACCGAAATATTTCAGTCAACCGAATCAGTGATTTTTGGTCAATCGAGACCCTATTAGGTATGTCGAATCAGGACCCAGGACTATATTAAGAAATGTTTTGTAAAATGTTAATAAATTTGGATAAATGCATGATAAATGTATGAGATGCATGGAAATGATTTGTGAGATATTGCATGTAAACGTGTTGTTTTAATGATGTTTTCCATGAATTGTGAAACATGATTTATGTGGGATAAATGTGGACCCATGTGAGGGGTGAATGCATGTTGGAATGACCATGAATGAATGATTGGATTTTTGAGAACCATAGATGATAATGTGACACATAATGAGTGGGATTTATCAAGAATTTCATGAATGAAGAATGGTTCTGTCAAATGTTTTGAAAAAAGAAACTGCATATGGTTTTAAAGAGATTTTTATGAATTGTAGGAACCACAATTAGACTAGGGCTTGCCGACAGGGGTGGTGAAACCTCTAGAGATGTCGAGGACGTGTCCTTGGTTGTGATTGCCGAGTTTGCGGTCCGAGGTAGGAGCCTCGAGACTGTAGTGATACTGTAGGACCTGGGTATGGTAGACCTGGACTACCCTCAGTGCCGGTGCTGGTCGGGTCTAGGGTTAGAGTCCCCAGGTGCTCGGGCACCAGGGCATCAAGAGGACGCACTCCGTCCTTGTACCAGTGAGGGTACATTTGAGGTTGCGGCCGGGGCGATTGAACTCCAGTGCGGGGTGGTTCACCGTGGCACTGCAGTGTGGGTGTGCTGACATAGAATCCTCACCTGCTGCTTGTGGCCAGGTCGATCGCCTATGGCCTAGGTGATGCGACCAATTTTGAAATATGAATTGTGGATTTGTGTTGGTCTAGTTTCTAGCCCTGATTTGTGATGAATTGTGTTAATGGATTAAATGATGCTTTGGGTTAGAATACTAGATGTAATGGTTTGCTTTTCCTAAGTTGTGCACAAAGATTTGTTAATGATCATAAGGTTTTAAAAGAAAAAGAAAAGAAAGTTTTGAAATGGCATCCTTTTCGAAGGCTTTTCTAACCGCGTGTGTTGACTTTGGTGACTATGGTTTTCTCGAGATTTTCTAGCAAATGTTTTGCGGGTTTTGCCACTGTCTTGTTGCACGTACTGGGTGACATTCTTGTCACTCACGCTTGTTTTCCTTCTTCCCTTGTTTCAGGTGCTCAGGAGTAGGTGCAATCTTGTCTGGTGCATCATTTTCGAGTCACTTTTGTCGCACATAGGTCTAGGTGTTTAGTTTTATTTATTTAATTCTATTATTTAGATTCTTTTAGCAGCATTTGGGTAGTTTTTGTATTGTTGTGTTGCACGGGGGTGTTACAGAGTGGTATCAGAGCCTTGGTTCACTAAGTGCACCAGCTTAGGGTGTCTGACATTGTGGCTTTAGTTGGACTGCTCGATCTGCATGATATCATAGCACCTGATTCGTATGTTTGCTTGCTTGTTTGTTTGCTTGTGGTGGCAGCAAGATGCCACCTAGAGGTCGGGGCAGAGGCAGGACTCCCACAGCAAGTTCTGGTGAGGAGCAGGACAATGGTTGGGGAGGTCTTCGGCAGGAGCTAAGCCACATGATGCAAGGTTTTGCTCAGACTTCGGCAGGAACAACACAAATGGGACCAAGGTAGACCCTTGGCTTAAGCAATTCTGTTGTTTGAGTCCGTCGACTTTTGATGGTAAGGGCAAGCCAGAAGATTGTAAGGCCTGGCTACTTGAGGTTGAGAAGGTCTTGGAGGGCATGGAGTGTCCAGCCGAGAAGTGGGCTCGTTTGGCTACCATTCAATGTAAGGGAGATGCCGACCAATGGTAAAGAGCTACCCGCCGTGTGAAGTTCCCTAACGCTGACCTGTTGATGATATCGTGGGAGGATTTTCGAGAAGCCTGCTACGAGAAGTACTTTCCAGAGTATGAACGGGATCGACTAGACAGGGAATTTAGAAAACTGAAGCAAGGTAGCATGATTGTCACCGAATATGAGGCGACCTTCACAAGATTAGAGCAGTTCTCACAAACATTTGACATTGAGAAGCGCAGAGCCAAGAGGTTTGTGGAGGGACTGACTCCGGCACTCAGATTGAGGGTCTTAGGCTACGAGTACCCCACTTTGACCAAAGCAATGGAATTGATGGCCCGTGTGACCATGTCGGTGGAACCCTTGCGTGGCTCTCCCACTACTCAGTGTGCGGAAACACACGAGGAGATTTGATATGGTCACGGCGAAAATGGTGAATCCAGAAGAAGAGACAAGACCCAGAAACACCAAGGGAAGACAAAAAGGATAAGGAAAAGAGTCGCCACCTAGTCTTTTAATGAAAAGACAAGGAAAACCAAAACAAACACAAGAAAATCAAGAAACAAAATAAAATGCAGAATGCATGTGTGATCCGTGCCTAATGGATAATGCAAGATGAATGTGGGACAGAGAAAGGGTTAGGATTCTGGTTACTTATGAGGAAGGGGTTAGGCACCCCCATGCGCCCGAGAAAACTTGGTCTTTCTAGGTTTCCTATTGTCAATGGTCTGCTAAATGTATGCTTGCTCATTCTATATGCTCATGCATGAAGATGATTGAAAACATGCCAAATCAATGAGAAGAAATGAAATAAAGGGAAAAAGTTAATCCGAGGGTCAAATGTAGGCATTGAGAATGCTGCTTTACTGTACGCCCTTGGGCGATGAAGAAAATCGTGAAAATCGTGAAATTCTCGAAAAACGCCTCACAAAATAGCGGAAATTGGGGATAAATCCGAGAAAATCAGAAAAGGGAAAATAATCCTCATTTCGGGACAATGTCAGCTTTGACAAGCCTTTTACTATACGCCCTTGGGCGATGGAAAGCCAAAACAAATCTAAAGGCGAAAACGAGAGAAATTCAGGAAACGACGAGAAAACAAAGCTCGGAACAAGCTAGAAAAGCGTGCACAAAGTAAGGAAGGAAAAGACAAGAAAACTTGTGCAGAAAGATGTGAAAAGATTTGCAAAATGCAAGTGTGAGTGCCAATATGAAAACTCTAGGGGGTTTTGTGCAAAAAGCCCAAATTTCAAGGAAAACTGAAGTTCTGAAGCCCAAGTCATCAAAAATACATAGGAAAACACATTCTATGCAATTATGAAGAATTCTGGGGCCAAATGTGCATATGTGTGCAATCCTAGTCAAAATGAAGTTTCCTAGGGATCAAAATGCAATTTTACCACTAAAGCATGCACTTAAAACAATTCAGCATAAAATCAAGGTAGAAATGCAAGAAAAATGTCTCAGAAATGATCAAAGAAGTTTCAGGGGCAAAATGGTCATTTTACCCCTGAAACATGCAATTAGAGTAAAATCAATGAAGTACAGGGGGTAAACTGCAAATTACCCAGCAGAAAAAAACATCCAGAAGATTTTTAGTAAAGTCTAAGGGTTAAAATGCAATTTATCCAGAGAAAAACATGCTTCAGAAAGGTTTGCAAAAACTCCAAGGGTTTAAATGCAAATAAACCAAAGAAATGTGCATTCTGGAAAGTTTCTGCAAAGTCCAAGGGTCTAAATGCAAATTAATTAGCAGAAACATGCATTCTAGAACATTTAAAAGAATACAAGGGCTTCTATGTAATTTGTTTGAAACAAAATACATTTAAAAAAACTCTGGAGGGCTTTTCTTAAAGTTTTAAACTCAGAAAACATTATTTTAAATGTTAAGGATAAAACATGTAATATTTTCAGTTAAAACTTTATTCGAAAGATTTATGAAAAATGATTGCAGTACCTATATGTAATAAAAGGACCTAAAAGTAATGCTAGAAGGACCTAAATGAAAGAGAAACAATGTTTCTGTATTTTATTCAAATAAAATGTTTTAAATTGTTTTTTAAATGAAGAAAAGAAACGACGGTCGCCGTCGCCAACCACCGGAGGGGGCCATTAGAGGAGTGGAAGGAGGCCTTCCCGTGGTCTGATCTAAGATCAAACTCCACAAGAAGCAAGGAAAAAGGCATCTAGAGAGATCCAACGGATTGGATCAGAGGCACAATGGCTAGAGTGGGCCACCCACCCCCTCTCGCCGTCAGGGCAACTCCGGCGACACACCCGAGGAGGCTGGAGGCATTCGAGGCGGTAGCGCTGCAATCTGAGGCTTCTGGAAGGTTGAGGAGGAGTAGAAGGCGATTTTCCTCCATCCAGGAGCAAGGATCAAGCCTTCCCATGCTTCCCAGACTCCGCCTATCGTCGTCGCTATAGATTCCGACGAGCTGGGCTGATGAAGCCTCCTTGAGCTCAAACTGGATAGCTGGCTGCTCCGGAGCATCGATGAAACACCAAGGATCATTCCTCTAGGGCCAAAAAGACGCTGCGACGCGCTAGGATCGCGGTTGCACTCCACTGTGCACCTTCTTCCCCGGCGACGGCTGCGTTCTTCTACTGGCACCTCCACAACAACTGGAGTGAGGCGATGACAAGCGGAAAAGCAAGAGGGGGCTAGGGGGAGAAGAAACCAAGGCTCTGGGACCAGGGAGGAGCCCCGAGCCAGTGCCCCCACCTAGGTCGCCGGAAATCGACTCCGACGGAGCTTGGGGGCACCAAACGAGCCAGAGGAAGCCTCTGGAACCCTTGGAATTGATCCAGGAAGAAGGGGGAAGGCCTAGGAGCAACTATTTAACCATAATTGAAGTCAGAAAGAGGTGTACCTAGTCTGGCAGTGGTTTTTCACCTTGTTGCTCGACGAAGATCGCCGGAAATCACCTCTCCTCCTCCACTACGAGCTCCTCTCTCTCCCAAGAACCCTCTCTCGCATCCTCTTTCTCTCTCAAACCACCTAGAGCTCTATTTATAGCCTCGGAAAGCCATAACAACCATAACAAACTCATAACCTCCCACTCCAACAAACCAAAACCACCTAACAACCTTTTACCACCTAACTAATCACTAACAAAAACCCACTAATCACTAACCAACAAAAACCCACTAATCACTAACCAACTCTAACAAACCTATAACAAACCTAAGGATGTTGAGAAAGTGGGCTTAAACGGGCTTAGGTGGGCCTAATGGGCTTTCATGGGCCTTCGTGGGCTTTGGTGGGATTAAATGGGCTTTGTGGGGCTTAATGGGCCTATGTGGGCCTTCATGGGCCTAATGAGCTTTAATTGGGCCTAAATAGGTCTTGTGGGCCCAAGTGGGCTTAAGTGGGCCTCAAGTGAGGTTCAAGAAGTTAAATGGGCCTTCAAGGGCCTAGGTGGGCTAAATTGGGTTTTGGTTGAATCAAATGGACTTTGGATGAATTAAACGAGGCCTTGGATGAATTAAGTGGGCCTAAAGTAGGCTCTCATGGGTCCAAATGAATTAAATGGGCTCACATGGGCTTAGAATGGGTTGTGATGGGCCTAAATAGGTCATGTGGGCTTTGAATGGATTCAATTAGGGTTAGAGCTCATTGGTGATTGAAAGCCCAACCACCACACTTTCAACCTGCAAAATTGGGGTGTCTATAGCTCGTTATGAGGAGGACCGCAGGTTGTTCCTGGAAGATCACCCCAAGGGCAAGGGGAAGGCATTTGCTCCATGGTCTTTCACATCTGGGAGGCAAAGCTCAGGCAATTCTAGGAGCTTTAGGAAGGAAAGGAAGGAGCGCGCTGAGTCTGTTACTAGGGGAGGAGCTGGATACAGTCAGGTAGGTTCGAACAGTGGCCTAGAAAAGAAGAAATCCTGTTATATCTGTGGGCGCTTGGGGCATGTAGCAGCATAATGTTACCATCGACAGCGGAATCCCGAGAAGATGGTTTGCTACAACTGTGGAAAGTCTGGGCACATTCAGCGGAATTGTCCTGATCTTGCAAAGCCAACTGGGGACACACCCCGTCAGCCAACTACGGGGCGAGTGTTCTCCATATTTACTCTTGATGCTGGTCCATCGGGGGATGTAGTTGAGGGTAAGGAGTAGAGGCATATTTGAATTGTAACCTTTCCCTTTTATGCACTACTGTATCTGGTACTCTCCCTATGTGGTTATTGTTGCTGTTTCTGTTGTTGTATTGTATTGTTGTTGATGGATATTATGTGTTATTTAGGTTCCTTTCTTGTGACTGATCGTATGGCTAGAGTCCTGTTTGACTCGGGGAGTTCCTTTTCTTTTATCTCTGAGTCCTTTGCTGCGGAGGTTGGGGACCGACCAGCCAGATTGGCCTTCCATCTTGATGTGGTGACCCATCTGGGAGAGCACAGCTTGGCATGAAAATATCTACAGTTAGTCAGTTTGAAGTTAGGGGATCAAGATTTTAGAGCCAGTTTGATTGTGATGGATATGTAGGAATATGACATCATCTTGGGGATGGACTGGTTGGCGTAGCATTCAGCCATAATTAACTATGCCAAGAGGAGAGTCCTGGTCGAGTGCCTAGACCAGGGATGGTGTGCGGTGAAAGGAACCAGGCCAGGAGAATAGAAGAAGATAATTTCTGCAATGAAAGCCTACTGCCACTTATCTAGGGGATGTATGGGATATTTGGCGAGCATGACAGAGTCTTCTTCTCTAGTTCTGAGGGTGCAGGATATACCCATGGTTCAGGAGTATCTCGATGTTTTTCTTGAGGACTTGCCTGGGATGCCGCCGCACTGGGAAGTTGAGTTCCAGATCGACTTGGTGCCAGGATCTAGCTCCATTTCTAAGGCTCCTTACCAGATGGCACCAACAGAGTTGAGGGAGCTTAGGAATCAGCTTCAGGAGTTGCTGGACAGAGGATTTATCAGACCGAGTGTGTCACCTTGGGGTGCACCAGTGCTGTTTGTGAAGAAGAAGGATGGTTCAGTCCACCTCCGTATTGATTATCGGATGCTGAACCAGATCACAATAAAGAATAAATTGTAGGATCTTAAGGCTTCTCTAGAGGGGGGGTGAATAGAGAATTTTAACTTTTAATAACTCTATAATCAATTTTAACAATTATCTGAATTAATAAGCAAATTGATTCACAATATACTACTTATCATGCACAATAGAATTTAAAGCATAGAGGGAGATGA
>JAMKQA010021057.1:0-10743 GCA_024699735.1 Posidonia australis | reverse complement strand
TGCCGCTGCTTCTTCCGATTTTTCCTGAAACGGAATGCCGTTCCATCCACGGTATGTCGTTTTCAGTTCAACTTAGATTTTTGCGGAGTTCCGATTTATATTCCGATTTTTGCTGAAACGGTCTACCGTTCTTGATGCCGGTATGCCGTTTTTGATTTCATGATAAGACACTTTATATATTTTTCAAGTTATAATATTTATGAAAATATGTACAAGTAAATAATCATCAAAATTAATGTAATATTTCTAACAGACCAATCACTAAAAGACCTGTCAAGTGTGCCATATCCTCCAAAGAAAGTACAAACTCACCGACTCTGGTCACAATCGAGCTCGTGCTATGATGGTGTAGACACCTCGATTTTGAGGTAGCTTGCAGGTAAACTCTTTCGGAAGGACTTACTTCGGACATGGCATTTCCATCACCAAAACCTACCCCAACGCTAAAACCTACCCAAACCGACCTAAATCCTAGATCAGACCATTACATCCCTGCCCCTTAGCTCAAAATCACATCCACTCCATTTTTTGCCAATTAAATTCACATAGCTATTGCATGCATATTATTCATGTAACCATTATATACATGCATGTTATTCACGTAGTCATTGCGTGCATATTATGCACGTAACTAGTACATGCATGCATATCATTCACTAAGCCTTTGCATGCATGCATTTTACGTATCTAAATTATGTATTTTTGTACTAAGCCATTGCATGCATTTTACGTAGCCATTGCGTGCAATTTTTCACATAGCCTCTTAACCTTCCAACTACACATGCATGCGTCACGTGGGAGAAGTAGAGACCCGTGGGTGCCTTGGCTTTTGAGCTCCCACACGTTTTGCCTGAAGACTTAAAACCTCTATCTCTCTCTCTCTCTCTCTCCTCCCACGTGACTCATTTCCTTCTCTCTTCGTCTCCCCATCTCACTCCCACCACCATTCAACCCATCTTCACATAATGGAGCACCCATATACTCCATCAAAGCACCCTTTTTTTTGCGTAACAACACCTATCACAGCCCATCTCCCTATCTCTCCACCTCCCCAAGCATTAACGTAACAGCCTGTAGCCTCTCTCCCTCCCTCTCTCACACTCACTCACACACAACAGCCTCCCTTCCTCCAGCTCTCTCTCTTTCTCTCTCATACTCCATCACACATAGACCAACCACCACTCAGCCCCCTCTCACAGCCTTACACATAGCCTCCTCCACCTCTCCATCTCTCTCTCCTCTCTCTCTCTCTCTTCCTCTCTCACACTCCTTCCTCCCACGTAAGAACCCATCACAGCATCTCTCTTTCCGACTCACACGAGCAGCCTCTTTCTCCCCGATCTCTCCATCTTTCTCCCTCTCTCTCTCTCTCACTCACACACGCCCAACAGCCACTGCCCCTCTCTCCCTCTCTCACACACGCAACACCCAACATACAGCCCAACGTAAGAACCCAACACCACCTCCAACTCACTGTCCTGCACCTCTCACACCCATCTTCCAGCAGCCCCTCTCTTCCTCTCCTCATACATCCCACGGCCAAGAATAGCCCCCACACTCACCAACAGTCCACCACCCTCTAGCAAACTCACAGCCAAAACCCAAGCACCAACACCCAACACAGCCCACCTCTCTCTCGGCTGCCATCTCTCTCATTCTCACCACCACTCTCCATCAGCCTCCATCTCCATCATAACACCTGCACCTCTCACATCCTCCTCTTCTAGCACCCATCATCAAGGGGGATCGGTAATCATGCAAGAAAAACCATCATCGGAGAGGAGGAAGGAACACAGGAGAGGAGCTCACGTCCTTCATCTCTCTTCTCAGCTTGCAACACAGCCCTTCTCTCCATCGTTCCAACGCCATAGCAACCACCACAGGGAGGTCCTTCTCTTCCTTTCCTTTCACACACACACCAGCAGCTACGTAGCCTCGCCCTCCCTCTCGTCCATCCGCAACACCCACAGTAGCCCGTGAACCCAAACATAACAACAGCCTTCACCTCACGTCCAGCTCCCAATCAGCACAACCCATCACACAACACTACAGCAGCCTTTCTATTCTTCTCCTGTCATAGCCTCTTCCACCCACAAAAAACCAACCAACAGCCCAACGTAACAACCCAACCAGCAAGCACCTCACGTCCTCCTTCTCCATCACTCCACACCTAAGGAGAAGCTTGAACCAAAACCCAAACACCCACCAACACTTCTCTCTTGGCCATCCAACAGCCTTCCTCCTCCATTCCTCTCCTCACACACCACCCACAACAACCCAACACAGCAGCAGCCCTTCTCCCTTTTCTCTCCTCTCACAGTCGTCCAACAGCCTTCCTCCTTCATTCCTCACCTCTCTTGGCCTCCATCACACCCACAGCAGCCCTTCTCTCCTTCTCCTTTCCAACCAGCAGCCCTCCTCCTCTCTCCCCTCACGTCAAGCCAACCAACCAGCAGCAAGGAACCAATCAGCAACACCACAACACCTCACAACCCGTCTCCTCCTCAAACACAAACAACCACAACCCACCTCTCCTGCAAACCACATCACCACCCCTCAGGCATCCCTTCCATCCCCAAGCCTCCTCAAGCCTTGACAAGCATTTCCACACCCATAAATTCCATCAACAAGCTTTTCCTTTGCTTCACTTGAAGATGAGCTAAAGGAGGGAAGGAAAGCTTCATTTCCAGCCCACCAAAGCACCTCCTTACGTCTCAAAGAAGAACCACCTCAAGCAAGCCGTAGGAAGGACAAATACGCTCTAAATAGGTAAGTTCCTTGCCATTTCAACATAGTTATATCATTGTTACATCATTTTGTTCGTTTTAGTTCTTGTTCATCATAAGGTACATGATCGGTTTTGATATATGCTTGGCTACCTATGTTCTATTTCGCACTAGTTAGCTTGTTTCAATGATGGATTATTATTTATTTGCTGGATTTCATTGGTTTGGTTTGCATTCACCATGTGATGTTCTATTGGGCTTGATATATGCTTGGCTTTCTCATGTTTTTGTGCACTAGTAGGTGTATCCCAATGATGGTTCATCCTTTGTTTACTGGATTTCATTGGTTTCGGCTTGTATTCATCATATGATAAACGTATGACATGATATATGTCTCAAAATCTAGGACACAAGAATGCTGATGTAACACAATGAAAGGCAGGTAGAGCCATATATGCATCCCAATTTTTACCCTGCATGTTTTTGTTCTCCTTTGCACTTGTTAAGCACCATGAGCGTTCCAAGGGTCTCCTGGAGATGGCCTTTAAGGTCTATGGCTCTTGAAGCCAAATGGAACCTGAATGAACCCATGGGATGGAGAGAGTGAGGGAGGTACAATCAGATCGTTTTCTTTGCATAAGCATGTTCTCTAGCATCTAGGCATGATTCCCAAATAGCCCTTAACTTACTCATATCATTGCACATAGCCTTGCATATCACCTTGGTCTGTTGTCTGAAACAGAGTGCCTGAGACACACCAAGATAAAGCACCAACCTAGCGCACCATCTAAGTGCCACTCCTTTGTTTCAGTGCACAAGATAGCAAGTTGGCACCTTGTTTTGCATTGGCTTTTGCAAACAGTTTTGATTCCATTTGCATGATTTGTCATCCAACATATATTACACTCTCGTTTGCACAATTTTAGCATCATGCACCCATGTTAGCACTAGTTTTGCACCCTGTAGAGTAAGAATGCTTACTACCCATTCTCTTGCGAATTGGGCGCTCTATTGAGCTTTAACGGTGAAATCTCTTTGTACCAGCACCGAATTCAGAGTTTAAATAGTGTGATTGAGCATTAGGTCACATCCACAATCTATTTTTAAATGGCATTAATTATTTGACTTTAGACATAGACATTCATTGGTATCGCCAGAGAAGAAGAGAAAAGAGTTCGGTAGTGGGAAAAAGAGGAAGGTAGTGAGGCAAGCGTTGGTAAAAAAAGTCCTAATGTATAAGATGCAACAAAGACCGGTGTCTTATATTGGACGTGTGACACCTCGATTTTGCAGTCACTTGGTGGCAAACTCCTCTGGAAAGATGCTATGGTTGCCACTATCAAATCCAAAACCCTAGCACAACTTAAGCCCACTTAGGCCCATGTAAGCCCACTTTAACCCAATCTAAGCCAATCAAAGCAAAAATCCCATAATTAAAATCCAAATTAAAATTGAAACTCGCTTAAGTTAAAAAACTCAAACTAAATAAGGTAAAACATTTAATCCAAACCAAAATCAAATAAAATCCATTTAAACCATTAAAAAACTCAAATTAATTAAAAAAAACCCAAATCCAAACCAAAATCAAATAAAATCCATTTAAACCATTAAAAAACTCAAATTAATTAAGTAAAAACCCTAATTAAAACCAAAATCAAGTAAAATCAATTTAAACCATTTAAAACTCAAATTAATTAAATAAAAACCCTAATTAAAACCAAAATCAAGTAAAATCCATTTAAAACTCAAATTAATTAAGTAAAATCCCTAATTAAAACCAAAATCAAGAAAAATCCATTTAAAACTCAAATTAATAAAATAAAAACCCTAATTAAAACCAAAATCAACTAAAATCCATTTAAACCATTTAAAACTCAAATTAATTAAGTAAAAACCCTAATTAAACCCATAATCAAGTAAAATCCATTTAAACCATTAAAAATTCAAGATAATTAAGTAAAAACCCTAATTAAAACCTAAATCAAGTAAAAAACCAAAATCTTAATTAAATCCTTAATCAAATCAAGTAAAAACCAATTAAATCAAAATCTAAATTAAATCATTAATTAAATCAAGTAAAAAAATCGATTAATCAAAATTTGGACCAATCTTTAATTAATCAAATTTAAAACTTAAACCCAAAGCCTTAATCCATTTAAATCCATTTAAACCTAAATATAATTCATTTAAAACTTAAAATAATAAAATCCAAAAGTCCTAATTAAAATCACAAAAATCCTAAAATAATAAAATCCAAAACCCTAATTAAAATCACAAAAACCTAAAATAATAAAACCCAAAAACCTTAATTAAAATCACAAAAAAATTAAAACAAAAAAACCCAAAACCCCTAATTAAAAAACTTAATCAAAACCCTAAAATAATAAAAACCCCAAAGCCCACCTCACGCAGGCCCATTCAAAGCAATGCCCATTTCATTTCTTCAGTCAAAAAATTAGCAAATGCCAAAAATAATTCCAACGCCATCTCCTCTTCTCCAGCAGACCCCCTATCTCTGGCGCTACTCTCTTTCGCTGGCATGGTCACAGGAACTGGCGACTTCCTTTTATTCATCGTTTTTTCTTGTCGTGACCTCTATCGGTTCTCCGTGCGCCTCCCTCGCACGCATCAGGGGGCGCTCCCACCGGCATGGTCATAGGAACTAATGACTCCGTTGGGGAAACCCCATGTACTTAGTAGATTTCGACTTTCAGGTAAGTCACTTTTCGCTTGCTTGAGGCTTTAGCTTCACATGCTTGCTTGTTTGTCTTCTTTGTGCTTGTTTGCTTATTTAGCATGCCTTTCACACTTTCTTTTAAATATTTGCTCTATCACTGCACTCGCATGCCATATGTCTTTCCTTTTTGATTTGATGGATGTTTTCTTTTCACAATCATGATGCCACAACACTGCACATGCCAAGATCATGCCTTTTGCTTGTTATTTGCTTTCTTGTTTGCCTTACTTGTGTGTTTTCTTCCCATTTCACATTTGACATGACTAGAAGAGTAGAGACATGTTTGTTTTTCCTTTTTGGTTTAAAATAAAACACACAAACTTAGAGAAACAATTAATAAGGCAAAACTAGAAACCAATTCGAACTCTTTTTCCTCTGGTTAATAAAACACAAGTAAAAGACACAAAAGCATATTGCATGATTGATCATATAGGGCATGCATCTTCTCCTCTGAGTCCACCTACAGTTTGCGAAGGACAATTCTGGTAGCCCATTCTATAGCTTTGGCGTAGGGGGTGTTGCTAGTTTGTCCCTCTTGTCTGGGGTCGTGTCAGTGTTAGTAGAGGATACAGCTCAACGCTACTGCAGGAGACGAGGCCACAAACGCATCACCCATTCACTGCCTGCGCTATGGCCAGGATTTAGTGTAGGGACCTAACTTTCCTGTCTTGAGTCGGAGACCCGGAAAGCCTTGTGAGAATGAACGGAGTAGATGGCCTTTTAGAAAACACTTAGTTGGTGAGAGAGAGCATATTAGCTGCATTCATATGCATGTGAGTCATTCATGCCATCCTAATAATATTGCATCTGTATTTTGTTTTACTCACATCAGGTTCCCCTGATTCCTAATTCTCTCCTTCAGGTTATTGTGCATGTTCTTCTACCGGAGCTCGACAGTCCTCGTTCTCTGTTTCCTTTTGGTGACAGACCTCGATCATCCTCTCCTGAGCTATCCGTCACCATCGACAATAGCTCGTCCTAGGACACATCCTTTGTCCTATCACCGCAGTTTGGTTCTCACTCGCTCCCGTTCTGTCATGGCCCAATGTCTTGGTGAGCCTTTGACTTCTGCTGCTCCAGAGGTGACTACTTCCTCGGTCCCTTCTTTGACACTGACCTCTTCCACCTCTGTCACTCTTCCCGACAACTGTTTCCTGGTGATCAGGAATCCCTCGAGTATCGAAAACTGGTAGGCTCATTCCATTGCCGAGTCGGTCATCGAGGTTGTCGGTGTAATGGCCACGCGCATTCTGAAGACCCCGCCTCTGACTTATCCCATGGCTGGATCTATTACTGTTGGCAACCAGCCATCTGGGTAACATCTTTGATAGGATCTCACTCTGTTGGACAGTCTGGAGTCCAACCTCCTCTTGGATACTCTACGCCTTTGACCTCAACCTCCGGTGCTGCTACCAACGAGTCCCATGTCCTCCACACCCAGCAGCTTCTTGAACTTGCTCAAAAGCTCCAGGGCATGGGTTCTTGTATCGTTCCATCTTTTGTTGCTCCTCCTGTGGATCCAGAGGTCCCTATGTTGCCTTCTCTTGCATGTCATGTTGCACCCACTACACCGCCTCCCCGACCCTCGCCCCAGCTCCTTGCGGCCTCGACAATGACGAGACCGACTTCGTTTGTAGCACCCCCACTAGTCACTGCACAGTATGCCTCCTATGCACTTGGTGGCTAGCCTCTAGGCATGGTAGGGGTGCCGCACCCTCAGGGCTCATTCCCCAGATCTGTCTCGAGACCACAACTGCACCCCGCTCACACTGCACCCCACCTAGTTCATCATACATTTCCCTCTCTCTCCCTGCATCAGAACTAGGTTTCTACATATACCCCACAGCATTTTACACCAATGCACGGGTATGTCGACCATCGCGCACTGATACTAGTAGACACGATGGTGGATCTGGAGCACCTCGGTGTGACCCATACGGCATAGGTAGGACTCACCCTAGCTACACCACTCTCAATAGCAGCGACCTTAGACGCCCTCCACGCCACGGTGGGCGATCTCGAAGAAGCAGTTCGACAATTGCAGGGAGGAGACTGCCAATCTTACCAATTACGAGACCTCTACTACTTCCCGGAGGATACTCTCCCATCGAACTTCCAAGTCCTAGATTTTGAGAAATACAATGGTAAGGGCTGCGCTATCTCACATCTGAGGGCGTACTGCACAGATCTCATGCAACTTCAGGCTAATGAGAGGTTGTTAATTCGACTCTTCCAGAAAGTCTGACTGGCCCCACACTGAAGTGGTTCACCTCTTTGGGCATGGCCCTGATAGAGACTTGGAACGACCTCAGTCAGGCGTTCTTGGAATAGTACTCTTTCGATCTCGACTTGATCCCTAAGCGTGAGGACCTTGCCACCATTAGGAATAAGCCCCACGAACCATTTGGAGTTGGCATGCTCTTGCTTCACAAGTTCAAGATAGACCCTTTGACGAGGAATCTATTGAAATGGTTATCCGTGGAGCGCAGCCAGCCACTAGGGCTCTGCTTAGCATTCAGCCTATCACCACATTTGCATCACTAACCCGAGCTAGCACTTGTGTGGAAAGCTCGCTGCGTAGTGGCAGCTTCTCCGCACTCATCGCATTTGCCAAGCAGGCCACATCTCCCGCTTCTATCTCAGGAACAAGCAGCAGCAACAACACCAACAATGGCATGAACAACAACACCAACAAAAGGACAGACCCTCCCCGGAACACCATTGCATACATCGAGTCCCCTACAGTGCCTGTCGACATGGGACGTCTAGCTCAGTAGTAGTTAGTTTATGCACCGACTCATAGGGCACCATGCACCTCCCACATCACCACCACCATCAAGTCGGTATATCCCGTTGTACCAGCAAGGCAAGGACCGTATTAGGGACAGGCATGACAACGCCGCCCAATGCGCCATTTCATGCCTTTGATCGAGCCCTTGAGCGTCGTCCTCCCAAACGTACAGTGTAACACCCCGGTGCTACACAATAGTACAAGAACTACCCAAGAGTAGCTAAAAGAATCTAAATAACAGAAAATAAATAAATAAGGCTAAACACCCAGACCTTTGTGTGGCAAACGTGGCTCGAAAAGATGCACCAGACTAGACTGCTCCTACACCTGAGCACCTAAAACAAAGGGGACAAGGAAAATACGCGTGAGTGACAGGAGTGTCACCCAGTACGCGCCCCAAAAACAATTCTAAAACCTCACGAAAACATTGCCAGAAACCACATATTCAATTAGAAAAACTTGGAAAAACAATGGCATTTCAAACTTTCTTTTCTTTCAAAATCTCATGCTCGTTCATAAATCTTTGTATTCAACACAGGAGAAGTAAATCACTTCATCTAGTTTCCTAGCCCAAAACATCATTTAAAACCATTAACACAACTTATCACAAATCCAGGCTAGGAACTAGATGAAGTGATTTACTTCTCCTGTGTTGAATACAAAGATTTATGAGCAAGCATGAGATTTTGAAAGAAAAGAAAAGAAAGTTTGAAATGCCATTGTTTTTCCAAGTTTTTCTAATTGAATATGTGGTTTCTGGTAATGTTTTTGTGAGGTTTTAGCGCTGTTTTTGGGGCACGTACTGGGTGACATTCCTGTCACTCACGCGTATTTTCCTTTTTCCCTTTGTTTCAGGTGCTCAGGTGTAGGAGCAGTCTAGTTTGGTGCATCTTTTCGAACCACGTTTGCCGCACATAGGTCTGGGTGTTTAGCCTTATTTATTTATTTTCTGTTATTTAGATTCTTTTGGCTACTCTTGGGTAGTTCTTGTACTGTTGTGTAGCACCGGGGTGTTACAGAGTGGTATCAGAGCCTAGGTTCACTAAGTGCACCAGCTTGGAGTCTCCGGCATTGTGGTTGTAGCTAGACTGCTCGATTTGTAAGGGGATCATAGCATCTGATTTGTTTGTTGCTTGCTTGTTAGTTGGCTTGTGGTGGCAGCAAGATGCCGCCTAGAGGTCGGGGAAAAGGCAGGACTCCCACAGCAAGTTTTGGCGAGGAGCAGGACCATGGTTGGGGAGGTCTTCGACAGGAGCTGAGCCATATGATGCAGGGTTTTGTCCAGACTTTTGGCAAGAATAACACTGATGGGATCAAGGCAGACCCCTGGCTTAAGCGGTTCCGTCGTTTGAGCCCACCTACTTTTGATGGTAGGGGCAAGCCAAAAGAATGTGAGGCCTAGCTGCTTGAGATTGAGAAGGTCTTGGAAGGCTTGGCGTGCCCAGCTGAGAAATGGGTTCGTTTGGCTACCTTTCAGTGTAAGGGAGACGCGGACTAGTGGTGGAAAGCCACCCGTCGTATGAAATTCCCTAACGCTAACCTGCTGATGATATCGTGGGAGGAGTTCCGAGGAGCCTTCTACGAGAAGTACTTTCCAGTGTAGGAACGAGATCGACTGGACAGGGAGTTTAGAAACCTGAAGCAGGGTAGCATGTCTGTAGCCGAATATGGCGACCTTCACCAGGTTGGAGCAGTTCTCGCAGGCATTTGACACTGAGCAACGCAGAGCCAAGAGATTCGTGGAGGGATTGACTCTAGCACTCAGATCGAGGGTCTTAGGCTACGAGTACCCCACTTTGGCTAGAGCAGTGGAGTTGGCGGCCCGTTATGAGGAGGACCGCAGACTGTTCTTGGAAGATCATCCCAAGGGTAAGGGGAAGGCATCTGCTCCACGATGTTTCACTTTTGGGAGGCAAAGCTCAGGCAGTTTTGGGAGCTCTGGGAGGAAAAGGAAGAGGAAGGAGCGCACTGAGTCTGTTGCTGGGGGAGGAGCTGGATTCAGTCAGGCAGGTTCAAGTAGTGGCCTAGAAAAGAAGAAAGCTTGTTATATGTGTGGGCGCCCGGGGCATGTGGCAGCGTAATGTTACCATCGACAACGAAATCCTGAGAAGATGGTCTGCTACAACTATGGGAAGCCTGGGCACATTCAGCGAAACTGTCCTGAACCGGCAAAGCCAGCTGGGGACACGCCCCGTCAGCTAACTAAAGGGCGAGTGCTCTCCATATCTGCTCCGAATGCTAGTCCATCGGGGGATGTTGTAGAGGATAAGGATTAGAGATATGTTGTATTGTATCCTTTCCTTTTATGTACTACTATATCAGGTACTCTCCCTATGTGTGACTATTGTTTTTGTTCTATTGTTGTAGTGTGTTGTTGTTAATGGATATTTAGTGTTATCTAGGTTCCTTTCTTGTGGCTGACCGTTTGGCTAGAGTTTTGTTTGACTCGGGGAGTTCCTTTTCTTTTATCTCTAAGTCTTTCGCTGCAG
>JAMKQA010021056.1:0-11502 GCA_024699735.1 Posidonia australis | reverse complement strand
CCACACTCACATAATTAAATTTGAATTCGGGTACAAGAAATGTTTGTGTGGCTTGGGCTACCCACATGGTGGCCACACGTGTGGTAAGTAAGCACTTCTTTTCTTTCACGAGAGAGCTTTTGTTTTTCCCTGTAAACAAAGGCTGCTGACTTTGATTTCGGTGACGAACAGCTGTAACCAGTCTGTACAACGCCAGCTATGTATTAGCTTGTCGTTTTGGAAACATGTATTTGCCTATTCCTATGCACTATTTTGTCCTACCAGCACCATCAACAGGAACAAGAAGATATTATAAGGAATCTTATTCGTACAGTTTTTTTTTTTGAAAATGATAATTATATATATTAAATCAAAAATGCCTCGTTACGAGTTCTAACATCAGCTATCCAAAAAAGGTGTATTAGTTTTCTTCCAAATAATCCAAGAAGTTATACAAAATAGACAAAATAAATAAAAACTAAAGAGGAAAATACATTGCAGAGTTTTTCGTGGGAGTAGAACTCTCGACCTTTCGTACAACCACAAAGAGACTTCATCACTAGATCAAGTGATTGCAAACAATACATTGCATAGTTTAGTCATTACATATACGAGAACAAGTGGGGAAAGACGGAGAGAGGGAGAGATGGCGAGAGTGAGGGTGAGGGAGAGGGAGAGGGAGAGGGAGAGGAGGAGATGAGTGGGTGGAGGGAGAGAATGAGTGAAAGGAGAGAGAACTAGAGAGGAGAGACTATGAGGCTAAAGAGGAGGAACGATTGTGTACTTGAAAAGAAGGAAATGCGTGGAAAAAGAAGTAGAAGAGTGGTGTCGTGCTTAACGGAAGACCTTAGTTTATAAAACCAGGTAGAGGGATAAGTGGTGGCGTGTATGCAATTACTCAACCACGCATGTACACCAATGAGTCCCTTAGTTGCTCGCTACACCAAAGTATTACACGGGTGCAACCACTCGCCTCCAACAATCGACCCACACACACACACGAGCCCATATACACACAGGCCACACACAGATCCATAAGTATAGTGCCACACGCGCGGGAAATTCAAAATAATCGTTGGTTCACGAGGTCCAAGCTTAAAACCACAAAATCACATAAATAGACCTCGGAATAGTAACACTCATTAAAAAATAAATTCATTAAAATGTAAAAAATTACAAAATGAATTTCCAAGTGTTACAAATTAACTCCATGATAAAAAAATTTGTTATGTCAATACTTAGAAAACCTACTAACAATATGACATATATGAAAATGAACATTGAATATCAATATCTGTTGACAAATAGACAATGGACATATAATACTCACACACATGAAAATCGAAAAACTACTACATATATAAATAATTAAATATCAATTGATTGGGAATGTTTTTATATTATTCTGAATAAAAATGATGATGAAAATTTAAATCTATTTAATCTAATAATAGATGAATGGTAGAGATGCAAAATACTTATTTATATATATGTTTGATTCAGTTAATCACACTCAAAATAAAGAACCGAACCACTAAGAACAGTTTTAAAATTTGAGAATCGAATTAAATCGTACCATTCAATACACATTTAAATCAAATTGAATCATTAAAAATGATTCAATTCGATTTAGTTAATTGGTTCCGATGGGACCGTATGCACCCCTACTAAAGGGAGGGGTAGGACAATCTCTCTCGCTCTCTGGCGAGCTCTTTGGGCTCTGAGGCACCCTTGTCTCTTGCATTGCCCTCCCTGCACGACTAGCCCTCTCATTAGCAACTCGATCAACAAGGAGTTATCTCCCAGCCTCCTTCGTCACCGACCAACATAGCCACCCCCATTCCAACCATCACATTAGCCACTACATTCCCTTCCATAGCCACTGAGCCATCCCATCAAGCAACCACATTGTTCCTTTGAGCACTTCCAGCACCCTTGCAACCCTACCATGTCTACTTCTGTCATCGTCGAGCGCTACCAGCCTGGAGGAATGTCATCGCGAGCCGCACATCGAAAGGGCAACCCATCCACGCACACAGGTAAGCCTCTTCTCTTGTCAATGTATCTGGTTGTTTCCACTTAATTTGCTTTGTTTCCTTGTCATTCAATTAGCATGTTTCTTGCCTGAATTGTCCATGCTTTCATCATTCACATATTGCATTCCCCGACTGCCAACGATGAGTCCTCTCTGCCTGTGTTAGGCCAACGGCCTGTGAGTGCATAGTGAGCCAATCTAGGTGCACCCTTCCTCCTCCTCACTCCATTGAGTTGGCCTAGGGAATTCCCTGGCGCTCACAGCCTCCTCCATGGATGACTGAGCCCGAGAACTCTGGTGAAGCTCGGTGACAACGAGGAGGACTGCATTGGCACTTCACAGCACCCTCATTGCACGTTCCTCTCTCCTCTCACACCCACCACCTTCTTGAAGCATTGGAATGGCTCCTCAGAATTCATGGCCTAAGTTCGTAGCCTTGAACACCAGTAGAACCCAATAATGGGTGAGTAAGATGGGTGAAAAGTACATTACTTCTTAACACATTACTTCATAAGTATCAGTTACACTTATGCACATACTATTTAGTCACAATAACACATTACTTTCTATTTATCTTGAATGGAGGCACACTTTCAACAATTCGTAGGTGAGAAAATCAAAGGTGACAAGATTGCCTAAATGAAAACGTAAAACCTTAGATCCAAATAATAAGAGCCCAATGCCACATTGCCTCCAAGCAATGATCAAAATTGTTAAACCCTATATCAAAATAGTAAAATCAAAACAACAAAAGAACAATACCCTAGAAACAACATTGCTACCACGTTGAGGAAGAAATAATGACAAGATTGAAGTAAAAAAACACTACTAAAATCTTATTTGCCAACAAGAATAGTGATGAGATTAATAGAGTTGTACGACGAGAAAGGAGTCGAACGAGAGGCAAAGTACAGAGGGCGAAGCATGAAAGACGAAGCATAGAGGAGGTGCATGGCGAGGAGGCTAAGGAAGGAGGTGGATGAGAGGTAGAGCAATTGAAAGAAAGGAAGGAGGAGAAAAAAGGAAGGAAGGAGTCGATAGCACAGTCGAAAAGAAGGAAGGTCGATTCGATATGCTTGTGTATGGAAAGCAAGGAAAGAAGAAAAGAGAGGAAAAAAAAGATGCGCCATTGGAAATTTTAAGTTAGATTTAACGAAAACAATTAACAAAGAAATGTTCTTACTATTTCTTCGTTAAATCCTCATTAGAATATTACGAAGATATGTCCTTACTTTAAATCTATTATTTATCTTCGATGTCCTTACAAGGTATCCTCCCGAAATGCAACTTTTCTAGTGATAAATAGTAATGATTTTAGAGGTTTAAAGTCTCTTTTTTCTTTTAAGTTTGAAAATGCTTGATTGTCAGATATATTATATGAAAATGACACACACAGAAAATAACACCAAGAAAGAGATGAAACATGACACAATTGGACCTCTAAGCACGACATGAGTACAATTGAAACTCTGCTTGATCCTTCCTCGCCCATGCTGTTTTGGCATGACATAGAAACCCAATTAAGCATGGGTCAACCGTGTTGCGCACGGCACAATTGACATGTGTAATTGGTAGTAGGTGATGGTCCTGGCGTCCCACTGTCCATTTGGAATTATCCTCAATTATAAGTAAGCTCATCAATCACCGAATCATTCAGAACGACTAGGACCATTGTTCTATACATGCAACGCACCATTTTGGAAGGTCAATGCTAGAGTGACCAGTACGTCTTGATACCAAGTCTACATGTACAGTACACGTATTTTTATTTCTATACTTCAAAGTACAACATTAGTACAAAGCATAACACCAACAGCAACACCATACATACCTCCATGATCCATCTATATATTCACTCCTCTGTACATTATTCAAGAAGATCCTGAAGCACAGTCGGTCTTTTTGGGATGATACACGCCCGTAGGCAAGCATGACGATGCCTTCTTTCCTGTCTACTTATGGGCACTTGGGTCGGCCTCCATGGGTGGTCATCTTGGCATAGCAAGGGCAGACCTCTTTGTTGCCGTAGGTGCCTGGTGGGACGCAGCTGCATCGGGAGCAGCACGTACCGCAGGCTCTCTTGCACAGGTTTGGCCTCGACGACAACCGGCATCTCCTACCACACTCCCCTCCACAATCTAACAATCATCAACCAATAACGATAGTCATTTACACGCATTGGAGCTTCACTAAAATCAACATACAATAAATACCAAAGTAGAATACCCTGATAAATAATACATTACTCGCTCCGGATCTGCTATTATGGGTTAAAACCCGCAACAAACTGTTACTATTTTATTCTATATGTAATACATGTCCTTAGGATATAAGTATGTCTCACTTTGGTTAAAGGAAAAGAGAGAAAAAAGAAAGAGAGAATTCAGAAAATAAAATCCATAAATTAAGATGATGAACATATCTCTCAATAGTAACATACATTTGAGAGAGAAAGAGAGAGAAGTGTTTTAAAAATCATTACTCATTTTTATGTCCGATTTGGAGAATAAAATTTCTTTATATGACAATTGATATTGTCTTAAATAAATAATATTTTTTTAGAATAAAATTTTGTGTTATTTCAATTAATAAAAGTACCACTATTGTTATCTCAAACTAATTATTATATATTTAAAAATATACTATTCAACATGATTCGAAATAAATAATAATTTTAACATGGTATTTTATGTTTATTTTAAATAGCTTTTTATGCATACACTAGTACAAGTATCCTATCATTATATCTTGAACTATATGGTTGGAAGCATTTTCTTTTCTAACATGCAAGTAACACATATATTATTTTAGTGGAATTTTATTTAAATTGTGTTTTTAAATATATATTATTTTATTTGAATTTCATATTAAAGACTTATTTAAGTAAACAATATTTTTCTTGAAATAACACAAAATACCATGTTAAAAAATATTATTTATTTGAAATCATATCGAATAGTCTTTTTAAAAATTAAATTTAAAATCATATTGAATTGTATATTTTTAAGTAAATAATACTTAGTTTGAAATAACAATAATGTTATTTAATGTTATTTTAAACCATTATTATTTATTTAAAATAATATCAATTATTGCATAAAAATTTTTATTTAAAATTATTTGATTGGAATTTATATTTAATATTAATGTATTTGAAATTATATTGAATGATATCTTTTGAATAAATATTGTTTTATTTGAACGTATGAATATTAACATATGAATATTTATTGTAAGTTTCTAACTTTAATCTCATAGTGTATCTCATTGTTTAATTTATTACCGTATAGTGATTTATATCTTAAGTCACTTCCTGCCACTCTGATTCAATTGTAAGATAAAATAGTTGGATTTTGATTAACAGTAAAATAAGGTTGGATACATGTATACAGCTAAGTAGGGTGTTTATACCAACTTTTTTGTAATTTTCTTCTAGATTCTCAAAATCAAACTATTCCACAATATAATCAACCCCATATTCTATAACATACTATAATTTCATAATTTTTGGAGTTAATTTAAATGTTAAATAATGTATGCAAATTCAATGGCTGAAATTTATTGAAATTTCCTAAAACTTGGGACCTTAAGATGAAAGGGTTATGTAACTTAGATTACTATGAAAATTTAATGACATGTACTTTTTACTATGCTAGTGCAATCTCTACGGCTAAAATATTTTTAAATAAATTAAAAATAAAGAAAAAGGTGTACACAACCAAGTTGGCTGTATATGTGTATACAAGCCATTAGACTCTTTGATTAATTAATCAAAAAGAGAGGGAGAGAGAGAATACATAATTTACTTAAAGTATATGGTTGCAAGATTCTCTGTAATTTTTCCTCCTCCTTTATGATTTTTAAAACATCTCTCTCCTCCTTTTTGTACATATGTCACTATTGTGAAGTCCATCATTTTATTTTCTAAAATCTCTCATTCTTTATTTGTCACTCACTTCCTTTAATCAAAGTAAGACTCATTTATCTTCTTGAGACATGTGCTATACGTAGAATGAAGTATCAACATGTTTGGATTTTAACTCATAACAACAAATCCATAGTGTAAAACACTACAAGATTTCTAATATATTTCATAACTATAACTAGCCATGTTTTACTGTAGTTGTGAGACACTAGATATAGAAAGACTTTTTTCTCTTTGTAACGTAAGATTTTTTTGTGTTAATAAAACCAAAGGAAAGAAAAATATAAAGTCAAAAGAAAATAAAAGAAAAATAAAATCTTTTGACTCCAAGAAAATAAAAGCAAAGGAAAATATTTTTCCTTCAAATTCTACTTTTATGGGGTCGAAAATATAATAAGACATTTTAAATATGTACTAAAAATCAAAAAAATTTACTTTTCAACTGAAAATATGCACAGACACTATGATTTTAAACATACTTTTTGATCAAAGAAAAAATTATTTCTTTTCTTTTAATTTATTTTCATTTTTAAGTGTACAAATCCCTCTTAATATAAAAAGACTTTATGGCAACCTTCGTCGGAGGAAACATAGTGGTCCTTGACCCTTTTTTTTATTCACCCTTCTCAGGAATAAAAAATACATCAATAGCACAGGTCAAAATACATCAATAATGAACTCTGTATGTTACAGTGAATGCACCGTGTATTATTAAAAAAATGGATATTCTTTACTTCATATTCTTAAATAACACCTATTTATCAATATAACCTTAATGAAATACTTGTCTCTAAAGTTAATGTCTTTTTTTCATGTCTCTAATGTCATTTAACTACAATGTTATTGTAGTTAAATGACTATAATATCCTATCATATACGTCATTGTAAACTTCATCTGATGATGATGATAAACCTACAAGCGTATAACGTTTTATTTTACGAAGATAGTCTGATAAATAAATGTCATCCAAAGACATGAAAAAAATCGTTACTTTACAAGAACATTCAAGCAAAAAAAAAAAAAAAAAAAACATAAAAAGAAGTTAGACATGTCTACCATTCACATACCAATGGTAGCCTGCAAGAGAGACCTCCCAGGCCCTGCCTGCTCAACGGCAAACCCCTGTCAAGAATCAGCATATATACATATAAACAGTTCTACAACGAATGGCATACCTTAATCATACAAGTCTGGTGAATACATACCATCTCCGGACGGACGGCGTCAACCAGGAGATGAGAAGCAGCAAGCATGGATATGAGAAAGATGGCAAGTGAAACTCTGGAGAAATCCATGATTGATGAAGAACAGCAGGAGAGGTAACTATGGGATGGCAAGCTCAAACAAGAAGAAAAGTGGATATATATTGGGCAGATACCACAGTCAAAGTTGTCAAGTGCTGATGATATGAAGCTGAGAAGAGAGAAAGGCCCTTATTTATAGCTAAGAAAGTAGGTGCAGAAAGATGAGGAGAAGGAAGGCTTGGGGGGAGGTGGCGAAGAAGCTGACACGGAGATTTTAAAACGGGAACATTCGAGATGGAGCAGCAATGAGAGGCCAAACAGGTGGCCGCTTTGGTGGGTTCCCGTTTGAGCAAAAAAAAAAAAAAACATGCCTCAAACAGTATTTTTCTTATTGTCTCCGCATTGTACATACATACTTTTGCCACGAGTAAAGGACCAAAGGTAGTAGTGACGATGGCTTGCGATTTGCATGGCCACCTTTTTGAGGCGGTTCGATCGGCTTTCGCTTCTCGTAGTAACAAAGCAACGTAATTGTAATAAGTTCTATTGTGTGATGTCACGTAATCTTTTTACGAAGCTCATGGTCTGTTCTCTCTAAGCAAACTGTTTTGGGTGGCTTGGGCCAGCCACGGTTTTCTCTTGGTGGCCACACGTGTGGTCAGCAGCACTTCTTTCGTGAGAAAGCTTTTGTTTTTCTCTGTAAACAAAGCCTGCTGACTTTGATTTCGGTGACGAACAGCTGTGACCAGTCTGTACAACGCCAGCTATGTATTAGCTTGTTCCCATCCACTATTTTGTCGTACCAGCACTCATGAATAAGAAGATATTATAAGGAATCTTATCCGTACGGCTCGTAATTAGACTGATTATAATATAAATGTAAATATTATGGTAAAAAGATCTAAAAATCAATTTTTTTTTTTTATTACAAGTACGTAGAGTAAAATCGTTTTAATGTAAAAAATTATCTACCTACTTTACGGAGATGTTGTTAAACACTAATACTTAAAGTATTATTTGGCTCTCGTTGTATCCGAAAAGTTTCTAAGTACCAACATAGAAGCATCACGATATGTATACTCACAATCGACTACAAAAAAACAAATGTTTTTTTTTTTGGGTAAAGGTAAGTAGTATTAGATATCAATCCTAAGGAAAAAAATCTAAGGAAATCAGGAGTCCAAAATTCACAAACAGAATCGCGAAAGAAAATAAGGCAGTGTTATTGCCATAAAATTACAGTCCTTCCAGCAGTAGCTGAGAACTCAAGTTCTATTATCAAAAGAACATAATTAAAACTACTGCCCTATGTCATCAGCAGGAGCAGTCTGTAGCAAGTTGGTGTCAGTAGAAGGGTGGGGAGCATCTGAAGAAGAGGTTTAATTCGCAGTCCATGCGACTTTCATAGAAGATAATGAATTCCTCATATCCTCCTTCTCAAACCCTGGTGAAAGAGAATCTAACCATTGACTCATTAGTCCAATGATATCCGAAATAATAAGATAAGTAGGTTTAAAAGAACTACGGAAAATTCTGCTATTTCTTTCTTTCCAGGTTACCGAGAGAATAACTTGAATCAAGACATACCAACCACAGTAACTTAAATAAAATCTAAGAGCAGGTTTATGCTGAAATAAGTAATACAGATTATAAAAGCTGATAAGACTGATTTAATCAGTGTCAGCCTGCCTCCAAGAGAAAGAAAATGTACTTTCCAATGGGATAATTTAGAGGATAACTTCTCAACTACAGGAGACCAGTCCCTACGCGTGGCTCTCCTATAATGAAGGGGTAAACCCAAATATATAATAGGCAGGTCAGCTGACTTGCAACCAAGTAATTTGCACGCATTATCTATTGAGTCTTGAACTACCCCAATCCCAGTAAGGGATGATTTAGAGGAGTTAATTTTGAGCCCTGAACAAGATTGGAAACATCAAAGAATACGTTTAATATTCACGATATTCTCTGCACCATCAGCTAGGAATAAAATGGTGTCATCCGCATATTGAATGTTTAATACATGGGAACCCTCATGTGGGAATTGGATGCCTTGTATAAGTTTGTGATTTAATGCTAGCTGTAGCATGCAATTCAAGACATGAGTAGCAATGATGAAGAGTAAGGGTGATATAGGATCCCCCTATTCAGTCCTTTGGCAGCTCCAAAGAAGCCATGGGATGTACCATTGAGTAGTATGGAGAATTTTGCAGAGGAAATGCACATCCTTATCTAAGATATCCATTTCCCCTCAAAGCCTAACCCCTTCAGGGAATCTAGGAGGAATTCCCAATTAACCTTATTGAAAGTCTTCTCAAAATCCAGTTTCAGAATGAAGCCAGAAACCTTAGAGGACTTCATAAAGTGGAGAGTTTCCTGGGCTACCAGGAAACAGTCCCCGATTGAGCGTCCAGAAAGGAAGGCACACTGAGAATTGTCAATGACCTTATTAAGAATAGGGGAGAGCCTAGAGGCCAGTGTTTTGGTAAATATCTTATAAATACTATTCACCAAACTTATAGGTTTAAATTCTACAATCGTATTGGCTCCTAAGCGTTTGGGAATTAGTACAATGAAAGTTTGGTTTAAGGGGGAGAGAGTGTCTGAATCACTAGCTGAGAATATATGATGAAAAATTTGCATTATATCATCTTTCAACAGATCCCAGAACAGTTGGAAGAAGAACATAGGGAACCCATCTGGTCCAGGACTTTTGTCCCCGAGAAGGCTAGTTAAATTTGCCTTGATCTCTTCTTCCAAAAATGGTGCTTCAAGTGATTCAGGGTTGGAAATTTTATTAAGAGCCAGGCAGTCCCAGTTAAGAAAGGCACTAGATCCTTCTTGGCAGTTGAATTGCTGATAGAAGTGCTTTTCAATTTCCTCTCTAATAGCCAAAGGAGATGTAATCTGAATGGAATTGATAGTAAGAGAGAAGATACTATTATTCCGTCTATGTGAATTAACCACACTATGAAAGAAGGAAGAATTAGAGTCTCCTTCTTTCAACCATTGAATTCTGGATTCTTGTTTCCAGAAAAGCTCTTTTTCTCTTAAAAGTTCAAAGTGCTGTTCTCGCAAAGCTTGTTTCTCTATCCGTATCTCTTCATTCAGGATAGAATGCTCTGCTAAGCAATCAATGTCATGGATACGTGATTCAATGTCGCTTAATAACTGACCTCTTTTCAGTCTAATCGGGCCAATCCAACGTTTTGAACTTTGCTTTAAATATTTCAATCTATAAGTGAATCTAGCCAGAGGATTAGATGTATAAAATAGATCTCTCGATTTCAGCCAACAATCCTTAATAAGAGATTGACATCCGTCAAAAAGAAGCCAGGATCTGTAGAACTTAAAAGGAGTTGGGCCCCAATTCTGCCTAACAGTATTCAAAATAATTGGGACATGGTCAGAAACTACTCTAGCCTTTCCAGAGCAGAATGAGTTGGGGTATTTAATCGACCAGGAAGTAGAGGCAAGGAAGCGGTCAAGTTTGACTATCGTGGGATCAACCTGGAAGTTAGTCCAAGTATAGAAACAGTTGATGGGAGAGAGGTCCACCAAATTCATTCCATCGATAAAATCATTAAACCTTGACATATGTGTAGAAATCCTAGGACAAGAGGAATGCTCGTGAGAATATCTAATCAAGTTGAAATCTCCACCTATGATCCAGTTTTCACTGATCACTTGGCAGAGACCTCGTAATTCCTCAATAAAGTCAAACTTAAGTCTGGAAACACAGGGACCATAGACCCCTGTGAGCCACCACTCGAAGTTGTCCTCAAGTGATAGAAAGTGTAAAGAAAGGCAATAATGGCCCGTCAGGTGTGTCTTAAGGCTTAACGTTTTATCGTCCCAACCAATCAAAATGCCTCCTGAGGCACTAGAAGAAGCAAGATATGACCATGAAGTAATTTTCCTGCCCCCTAAAGCTTTAAGCGAGGCAGGAGAGTCTTTCTTAGTTTCAGTAATAATAAGAATGTCACATTTCTGCAATCTGACAAGATTGCGAACAACGCGAGATTTAGAACAAGATCCTAAACCTCTAATATTCCATTCTGCAATAATCATTAACACACATTAGAGGACCGAGAGGGAAGTTCCCTCTCGTAAGAACAACTATGATCCTTCAGGGAAATGGGATTGTAACCATGCCGGCGAGGAGATTCCGCAAAAAGATGCGAAATCGGTCGGCAAAATCACGTCGAAAAAGCAAAATAAAAAGGAGTCGCCACCTAATCTATTATGGAAGACAAGGAAAACCATATGCACGAAAGATCATGCAAAAAAAACAACAAAGACAAGTCTACGAAATAAC
>JAMKQA010021054.1:0-10004 GCA_024699735.1 Posidonia australis | reverse complement strand
CAGTGCAGGGAGGTTGGGGAAGGATGTCCTCACCTACTGCTTGTGTGCCTGGTTACCCCTGATCAAGGTAACAATATTAATGAAAGTGGAAATGATAAGGAATAAAGATTAATGTATGTGGTCAGGATTGGACTTGTGAGATGGTCCTAGAATCCTGAAATGAATGTTGATGTTTTAATCAGTTGCAAGTCAGTGTTGTGATTTGGTTTTGAGCCCAATGGGGCCTTGTGTTTTAGGCTAGATCTGATTAGGAATTGTGTTTTGGGAACAATCCCATGTTTTGAATGGTTTGGTTTTGAGAAAAGGAAATGATTTCCAAAAAGGATTTTAATTGTGGTTTTTGAAAGAATTTCCACATGTTTTGAGAAAGGAAAGGTTAGTACTTTTGAAAAAGCCTGACTTAGGATTGAGGTCCCAAGTGGTGATTTTGTAAAGGAAGAATTGGTTTTTGGGAATGAGTCCTAAGTGTTGTTTAATAAAGAAAATGACTTTTAAAGAATTAAACCAAGCTTTGAAACGATAAGGAACAGGTTTTCTTTGGTTTTATCGTGCTTGCTTGTAGTTGGATGTTTTTGGGACGCGTACTGGGTGACTTAGATGTCACTCACGCGTGCTGTGTGTTTTCAGGTGCAGACCGCGTGCAGCCAGTTTCTGGTGCAGGAATCGGAGTTTCTAGCCGCACATCGAGATCCTAGAGGTGAGCCTTGGTTACAGTCCTTTTGTTCTGTAATTTGTGTAATTAGGTTTGTGATGCTGTTGTTTGGTAGCGTGCCTGGATTCGAGACGTTACATAATAGCATGCCCTCTCATGTATTCATGTTAATTGTTTGTCTCATGATGTCATCTTATTTCATGTCATTCCTCGTATTATTTGTTGTACTTCTTTTGTGCATGTTTGAAGTATGGACTTGGATAAATTTCTCTACGTGCAATAAAGTTGATATTTTTGAGGTATTCTCACACTCAAAAGGTTATCATTGTTATAATCCAATCACTTGAAAACAATATGTGAATGTTGATGTTACCTTTTTCGAGGATATGCCTTATTCTCTTCTCAGGATAGTGATCTTTAGACATGTTTGCTATTCCTCTTCCTAGTACATTAATTGTTTGTACTATACCAATTGCTTCTAGTGCACTAATTATTCCTCGTGTTCCTTTGCAGGTTTACTCCAAATCTAATCGTCAACCTCTAGTCTCATCTACTCCACAACCTCAAACATCTGATGTAAGTTCTAAAGATCCTTCCATTGCTATCCAAAAAAATACCGATTCTTACACATAACATCCTATCTATAATCATGTTTCTCTTGATAATGTTTCCTTTTCCATTTTCCAGTCTACCCTTGCTTTGTATTCTATCTATTCTCAAGATGTATGGAAAGGCTAGTAAAAAACCTACTTAATGTCGTAAGATCAATGAAGAAATGACTGCCTTTACTTCTAAATAAGCATGGGAGTTAATGGATACTCCTACAGGTACAAATGTTGTTACTTATTAATAGGTATTTACAGTAAAATACTAACTAGATGGAACAATTGACAAATTTAAGACACATCTTGTTGCCAAAGAATTTACACAAACATATGGTGTAGACTTCTTTGAGACTTTTTTTTTATTGCTGTATAGTTCCATTCAAATTCTTATTTTAGTTGCAATTACAAAATCTTGGTCAATTTTTCAATTGGATGTCAAGAATGTTTTTCTATACAAAGATTTACATGAGACTGTATTCATGAAACAACCTTCAAAGTATGTTATTCAAAGGGAGACTAGGAAAATATGCAAATTAAAGAAAATTATTTATGGACTTAAACAGAATCTTCGTATATGATTTGAAAAACTCAACCAAACAATGACAACAATTGCCTTTACCAAGAGTCATGCAAATCACTTCGTTTCTACTAGACAATAGGATTTAAGAGAAGTAATCCTGATAATTTATGTGGATGATATCTTTGTGACTATTAGTGATTCAATGGATGTAAAAGAGACAAAAGAACATCTAAAGAGATGTTTTGTAACAAATGATCTTAGTCAATTGTGAAAATATTGAGGTAGCTCATGGCAAACAAGAACTGACTTTGTCACAAAGAAAATATATAATGAATTTACTGCAAGAAACAAAAATGTTAAGTGCCAAACATATTGCTACTCCTATCCAAATCCTAAATTGTTGTTATGGTTAGAGGATTTTGCTAATAAAAAAAAGGTACAGACGTTGATTAAAAAATTGATTTATACAGAATCCCAGAGTATGTCATTGGGAAGTTACACTCCGCATTCTTCATTGTGTAAATTCTCCTAACAAAGAGATGATATAGCATAATCATGATCACTA
This sequence comes from Posidonia australis, assembly GCA_024699735.1. Taxonomy (NCBI): domain Eukaryota; kingdom Viridiplantae; phylum Streptophyta; class Magnoliopsida; order Alismatales; family Posidoniaceae; genus Posidonia; species Posidonia australis. Next base: position 7,662 of record JAMKQA010021054.1, on the reverse strand, counting down.
AGATGTTGTTGCCTATTTTGATGTTAACTATGCTAGTTCTAGATCCGGTCAACATTTCACTGCTAGTTATTGCACTTTTGTTGTGTTTTTGAAGAGTAAGAAACAAAAAAAGAGTTTGTGTACTCAAAAAGCATAGGAAATGACTTGGCTGAAGTTTTATTTCCCTTTGACCATTCAAAAAAGGGTGTTTATGCACTTGACTAAAAATAATTTCAAAGAAAATTCATGTCCTTTACTTTCCAAAGTAATAAACCCTAACTGATTTCATTTCCTCATCCCCTCTTATGAAATTTTATAGGAATCTTCTCCTCTCCAACCTTAAAACATGAAACCCATCTCCTTCATCCTACTCCCCTCCCCGTCCTCCCCCTCCTCCGCAACCTGTCCTCCTCCTCAACCCCGACAATGAAGCAACAACCAACCAACACAACAACCTGCCAATGCTACCCATCCTCCTCCTCCCCTCCCCGCCCTCCTCCTCTGCCACCCCTCCCCACCCTCCTACTCCTCCTCTCTTCCCCGTCCTCCTCCTCCTCTTCCTCAACCCCGACAATGCAACAACTCGCTCACTCAACAACCCACCAATGCTACCATTCCTCCTCCTCACCTTCCTCCTCCTCCTCTTCAACCCTAGCAATGCAATAACCCACCCATGTAGCAACCCACTGACACTATACATCCTCCTCTTCCTTTGAAATCTATTGATAAATACAAACACTTATATTTTACTTTCCTTTGTTTTCCTAAATAGACATAAATATTAGGAAACTTGTCGACAGAAAATCAATTTTCCTAACTTCTAAATTCCTAATAATTCTGAAATTCTATTTCCTGTCAATTTTTTTGCACAAACAAGCCCAAAGTGTAGTGTCACAATATAGTACTCAAGCTGAATATAGGGCTATGGTGCATACTACTAAGGAATTGATGGGTAAAAAATTCTTCTTCAAGATCCAGGTGTTGATTGTAATGAGCCTATGACTATGTTCTATGATAACCAAGAAATCATCAAGATAACAAGTAACCCAACATTTCATAAATGCACAAAGCATTTGAAAGTTGATTGTCACTTCGTTCACAAAGCAATGATGAATAAAAAGATCCATACAACATTTATTTGAAGTGAAGATCATATTAATATTTTCACCAAGGCCTCAACGTTTTTCAGTATTATACAACAAGATGAACATAATAGATGTATATATATATATACTCCAACTTGATAGAGAGTGTTAAGTTAATTAACTCATTAGTTAGTAATTAAATAGGTTAATTGATCTTATAGATCCATATATCCTACGAAGTCTATCTATACATGCATTGTACTCTTTCATTTCATGATGCAATTAGGTTTCTCTTCACAGTTGCTATAATCAATAATATAAGACCAAATTTTGATGGATGACTTCGGAAATTTACTGAACCTTGAATCCTAGATGGCCCCAAGGCTCAAGCTAAGCTGTGTAATAGAATAAGGATGTGTGATAATAACCACTATTAATAATCTAGATAAGGGGTATCCAAGCCACATGTCTATTTATGGTGATATACCATTACCATAACTTACAAGAAAGATAAATAAGCATGGAAACAAGTTACCAAGCTATAAAAAGTAATAAAGTATATGCCGCCAACTTAAAAATAAATAAATACCTCATTGGTGCTTTTTGGTAGAAGTAGAAGCTTGCTTGAGCCTTTGTATTTTCTCATCCAATCCATGTTTGCAAAAAGCAATTTATCTTCATCCTGAATCACATTCTTGTCTCCAATTATCCGCTTAAAGTGGCAAATGTCATCAGAAGTTAGTTCTGAGAATGAAGGGTTCCTCTGTCTTTTTGCAGCTAATGTGTTAGACATCCTATACTGAAATTTGAAAGGTGTATCCATAATAGATGCTTGAAGAATCCATGCATGAGATCTTTGTGAACAGTACAAAGTTTGCAGCTTGGTGACCAAACTGCTCTTGTAGGTGCTGCTATAAGTTCTTCTGACTTCATATAACAAACCTGCAGAAAACTTCACCAAACAAGCAATCTAATTAGTTGTTTTTCCCTCATAATATACATATTCATTTAAGAGGGATCAATTTCTAAGTCAGTCGCCCTAGAAATAGTTCTTTAATTGCCTTTTATAAATTAGAGATACTATAAGATGAGAAACTTAGAATTCTGCACTTGACTCCAAGCAGATATCATTGTAGACATACAAATTTCAGATCTTCAAAATTCATTAGAGCGTTATTCTGAGACGTCATTATAACTTCTGATCCCAGAAGAGTTACATTCAGATATTTGCCTGGACATAACAATTCCCAACAAAAACCATCCCAGTAGCAGGATATTCAAATTCCTACAGAATCACATTCAGAGAAATGGGAACACCCTTCCCCCCCAAAATGGAACTTGCGTTTCTCAATTAGGCCAGTATGTATCTCTCTTCTCCTTGAATATTTTTTGATGTTGTGCACAAACATGATCATTAATTTGTGGAAGACCATTATGTGCAGAGATTCTCCATGCTATTTCCGAACAAAATGGTAACACTTGCTTGATCTAATTTGTCAAGCAACCCATCAGGTAATTAGGGTTGATTTTGCCCACTGGGAATCGGATATTATTTTTCTCCAGTGATTCATATCCCAAAATCATTTTTTTTTATCACTGAAGGTCAATTATGATAGGAGTATCTCTTTGAAACAAATTACCTCGATACCCAAAATCAAACATAACACCACCTGCGGATCCACACCAGATTCACATCATGACTGTCTAATGGATCAACATCAGCAATCAATGAGTTTCTGCCATATTGACCAATCAAAAATTTGTCAAATAACCAAAGGATTATGAAAGCTTCAATTTTTTTTCTATTTCTATGGCCTTTATTTCCAATGAACATTATTGAACCTAAGAGAGAAAACCATGTTTTCTTAGGAGGGTAAACCAGTGACTCAACAGCTATGATAGGTTCGTTGTTGTCAGTCTTCAGGGACGGAGTAGACCAACAGCAGGCAATAGCGATGATGGGAATGAATATAGTGACAATCACAACGGGATGAAGGGTGGACATTGCTGGTGAGAGAAGTGTCCATGAAGTGTTTAGTTGAACTGTTTCATTTATTATTGAAACTCTATTGGAACTTATATTGAGTTATTAATGAATGTAATTTAGTTATTCAATTGTTATTGAGTTTATAATGTCTATGCCCAATAGATCTTATGTTTTAATCATTACCTATAATCCATATATTAAGGACATTACAATGATATATTTCTTTAGTAAACATTTGTCTAAATTCTCAATGACTTAGTGAATTCTCTATGCTGATGGATCCTTTGATCTAAGTGTTTCTGCTAATCTTTGTAGATTAAGGTTGTTATAATAGTTTAGATTTAGAATTTCTTATCATTTTTCTTAAAAATTTTGGGATGCTCTCATACAATCAGAATCAATGCCCTTAAAGTATAGCTTACACAACATGCTGCTTTTATTATATCAGTAAGGAATAGGTTGAAAGCAGGAAAATACAAATCAAATACATGTGCATTCATATCCGCTACTCATTTTTGTCGTCCAAATATGGATGTCATACAAATCGGAAGTACATTATCCATACCTGAAAAATGCAAATGGATATAGAACCGATATAAGAAGCAACTGAGCATATATAAAATCAGATCTAAGAGTCAAAGGTAAATCCATACCCATTTGTGAAAGATATAGCATATAATAATATAATGTTTGTTGTTAGTCTGGATTTAGTTTGAACTTTAATAAGGCAACTTAGTCATGTACTTATAGATCCTTTACATGACCAAGTGTAACTAATTCTAATCACAACTACCCCTAATTACATGTGTTCCACATGGCCTCTTATATTTAATACTCTAGTTATATCCCTAATTACATGTAGTCTAAAAGAACTTTTAAAGCTAGTACTGCTAAGTGAAATGGATACCGACAAAATTTGGTATAAAAATATGGTCAAAAAATTGTGTTGACGCAAATGTAGCTTTGACATGATTTTAGACCAATCAGGAGTAAAATAAAGGTTTGGTTTAGCAACCTAACTTTCACATACACTACTAGTCATATTGTGTAAATTGAGTCATTCCAATCATTGAATTGATGCAATACAAAGCATTCACCTTTCACCCATGTTGAGCTATCAATATCTTATTTAAAATATAGCCGTTTGTTCAGCTATGACTTTGGCTTTTGATGCTGACTTCCTTATTTAATCTGACTCCATACAAGTACAACACACTCAACCAACTCATGTATGTCAACATCTAACTACCATTTTAAAAAAAAAAATGTACAACACACTCATTGTTTAGCATCATTTCACTCAGTTTTGAAGAAATATAATGCCTATGTTTAGTTAAAACCAGTCAGATTGAATTGATATCTTTATGTCACTGCTTGTGAAACAGTTATTGCAAAAACTATTAGAATTTGATCTGATGAATACTAATTTTGAAGCTCCGACTGGTTCCTTCGAGGAAAAAAAATTAAGATTCACTGGCTTGTAGTGTGTAAACAAAAACAGGGCATAATATGTCTAATTCAATTGGATATTGTAACTATTATCCATCTATGACGGATGCTATCCAAAAATGAATAATCTTAACCTGAAAATAATAAGTTATTGTTTCTAAAATAAATATAGTAGATTTATTCAACTATATTAAAATATTAAGTTGCATTGATGTTCAATGGTTTTTTGGAGAAAAGATGGGAATTTCCATAATATGTAAGAAATCGAAAAGAATACAAAGAAAAAAAGGACAAATACGAAATAAATTTACAAATTAGTTGACCCAAATGTCAGAAGTGGTCCCTCCCAACACTCAAATGAACTTGACCAATGGCCCAAACTCTAGCCATTTGCCTAGTCTACTTGGTTGGTAGTCTCTTAGATATATTATCAAAGCAACTCCACAAATCCACTATATAAGTCCAATAGTTTCCATAATTCTGTTTATGTTATGTATCTTCAGGACTAGTATATTAGTTTATTCAGTTATTCCTTAGCTTATGACACGAAAAAAAATTATAATCCATCGGAGCAGATCAAGATATCCACAGAATGGGAAACTTGATATCTATATTCTTACCCACAGGACAGGAGTCTTCATATGGATGCACTTTCTAAACGAATACGATCACAGAGTGAATAGTGACAATCCAATACACATTTTGCACCTCTACTGATCACTTCTACTGATTATATTAACCAAATTTTCTAGAACTCGGAGAATTTGCTTGACTGTTACAGCTGATACTGTGAAAACGTGACAACTGCTAAAATAGAAATTTTTTATTATCTCGTGCAACGATGACCGATTATCATTAACCAGAAACAGAAGAGACGCAAATCAAGAGTGGCGATGAGTGACTTCACCTGGAGAAGACGATGCACCCTCCACATACTGGCATAAGGCAGAGAAACAGCACCCGATTGGACGTTGGGACGAGCAGCGTTGGAGAAGAAGACGCAAGGTTCTGGTTCTCTCCATTTTGGTGGTCCGTTTCGGTCTCCTTGCAAAATTAGGAAAAAGGTACCGAATCCGAAGTTGGGGTTGGGGACTGGGATTGATATTGGAACCGGACTCCACAAAAAATTACAGACAGAATAATATCTGGTTGCTGGTTTGTTAAATTAAAACTTGCTTGTCTTTATTAGTGCCCCCGCAACAAAAGATTCCAAACTATTTTGAAGTTTCTCACGTGGAAGAGAATAATCACACATGGGATCCGTTTAACAGGGCTTTTAGACAACTTCTAAACAATGTGACTTTAACAAAAGCAGAAGTAATTCAAAAATTTTACCAAATAACCTTAAGTAACTATAAACTTCAGAAAATCATATAGTTTTTAAAACAATGTTTCTTTTATACTTTTATGAAACTAGAAATTGACGGTTTCGTCTAAAAGTTAGTTTTTATATTTTTTATTTCTTTATTTGTTCTTTAATTTATAATATTATTATATTAAAAACCACAAATTATTTACAAACGTTGCCATCGACAATTACTTCCTCCGTCTCCAAATCTTCGAGTCGTCGACTCCTCTTCTCCTATTGTCCTCCTTAGTGACAACGACGATGAATCTTCCATAGCGACGACAACAGCGGTAGGTCATCAACAGTGACAAGAACAGTAGTGTGTAACCTTTATTCTCTTTCTAATGCTCTCCTCCTCTCTTCTCTTGTTTTCCTCCTCTCCTCCTGTGGAGGAGGACAACTATGGCGACGATGATCGTTATTGACTCGTCTTTTTTCCTCTATTCTCCTTCTCTACTCCTCTCCCATCAACCTTCTTTATTTTTCCTCCTCTCCCGCCATCCTCCCTGTTTCCACTTCTCTTCTCTATTGTTGTTGTTGTTACCAAGTCCCAAACCTTCATTCTCTTCTAATGCTTGTGAGTAATGATCATTGAAGACCGTTCGAAATGAAAGGTGGTGAAACGGACGACCGTTTCATCCTTTTATGGCTGGAAATCAAAGCCATTTATGGTCGAATTTACTCCGACGGTTACAAGGCCTTAATGGCTGGAATTCAAACGGCTAGGAAGAGCCATTGGAGGAGGGGCGGAGGAGTGGTCAAGGTCCCCTATAAATATAGGAGAAGGTAGAAAGGAGAAGGTAGAAAGGAGAAAACACAAAAAAGACTTACATCTATCTTCCTCCTTCCTGACCATCGCCGGAGCCCCAAATCCATCGCCAGAAATCTCTTCACTGTCGGCGGTTTTTCCATCAGTGGTATCAGAGCCACGTTTGTCTACCGTGGCCGAGCTCGCCGTCTGCCGCTGAGCTTCCCCTCTTGGCGAACAGATGCCAACCACTGTCGACGGTCCCCGACGCCGATCACCGTACTAGTCACCTGACCGACGTCGGCTCTCCCGCGCTCTGCCCGGATCTGCGCTGCCGCCTCCCCACGTGTGCCACCGCTACCTCCCCGCGAGCGCTCTGCCCGGATCTGCGCCACTGCCTCCCCGCGCGTGCCGCCACTGCCTCCCAGCGATCTCCCCCTCCCCACGTGCGTCCTGCCCCTGTTTTGTGCCGCCGCCTGCCCGCACTGCCACTGCCTCTCCGCGAAAATCACCACAGCTTTCCACCTCCACGCGCGCACCCGCCTAGCTTCTCCCGGGCTCCCCCTTTGGTGGAGGTTAGGTTTTTTTTTTTAGGTGAGTGAATAAAAATCTGCATGCTTTAAAAAAAAAAGGGGTTACTTTAGTTGAAATTTAAAGTGCCTGTCGATTAAAATAATTAGGAATTTAATTGAATATTAGATGTTTCTTTTGGATTAATTAATATTAAAAATTTTGTTGAAATATTTAGGAATTATTAACATTAATATTGTTATTAAAAAATAATAATATTTACATGCTTTAAATTTTAAATTATCTTGCATGTTTGATTAATAAAAGGAAATAATACTTGCATGATTTAGATTGGGAAATTGGAATTTTATTTGTTTTCTGAAATTAAAACCTTGTTAATCATCAAGTTGTTAAATTTGGAAATTGTATAAATTTCTGGAATTTTGTTTTTTAACTGAAAATTATTTTGAAAGTTATTATAAAATTTAATAATTTCTGGAATTTAATTTTCTTGTTAGTAATTTAAATTTTGTGTTGAGAGACAAAATTTTAAATT
>JAMKQA010021051.1:0-13219 GCA_024699735.1 Posidonia australis | reverse complement strand
TACGGGGTGGTTCACCGCGGCACTGCATTGTGGGTGTGGTGACATGGAATCCTCACCAGCTGCTTGTGGCCAGGTCGATCGCCTGTGGCCAGGGTGATGCGACCAGTTTTGATATGGAAAAGTGTGATTTTATGCGGATTTGTGTTTGTGGACTAGTTCCTAGCCTGGTTTGTGGAAATGTGTGCTAATGGCTTTTGAATGATGTTTTGGGCTAGGAAGCTAGATGAAATGAATTGTTTTTCTCCAGTGTTGAGAATGAAGGTTTATGAAAGAGCATGAGATTTTGAAAGAAAAGAAAAGAAAGTTTGAAATGTCATTGCTTTCTGAGTTTTTTTTGATTGCATATGAGATTTTTGGAAATGATGATTTCTGGCAAGTTTTTCGATGGAATTTTTGGTGTGTTTTGGGGCGCGTAATGGGTGGCATTCTTGTCACTCACGCGTGTTTTCTTGTCCCCTTGTTTTCAGGTGCTGTGGTGTAGGAGCAGTCTACTCTAGTGCATCTGTTCGAGCCATATTTGTCGCACACAGGTCTGGGTAGTTAGCTTTATTTATTTAATATTGCTACTTAGTTGATTTTCATTTCTTTTGGGTAGTTCTTGTACTGTTGTGTAGTACTGGGGTGTTACAGAAATTCAATCATATTACCTCATGTGCATGTTTTCTTTTTACGGCAGGTCTTCTTGGTACTTCCTTTTCAATCTTACACCACCTTTTAAATTTTGGCGTGGCAGTTGGATTTGTGGGCTTAACATTTTCATCTCTTTCATAAGCTCAAACCTACAAAATGTTGGAATATGTATGTACTAAATTATTGTAAAGAATAAAGAAATCATAGTTAACAAGTATCATACCAGTAGTGCCCAAGCACAGCCTAGGCAATAGGACTTTAGGTGTTCCAAGCTATCCAAGATAACCTCTGAAGTGTAAAGGGCCCAGTTGTAGTTTGATAGTTCTTCCAGGTCATCAACATATCAGAGTAGCCAACAAGGGAATGCACAACTAGAATCCAGTATCAAAAAAGTGCAAAAAAGTAAACAGATTCACAATTTTACAACAATCTCATCATCCTCAAGATTTCCTCGAATCATTATTAGTTGAAGATCTTTTTCGCCAACAATTTTTTTCACCCTTGTCTTTCCTATGAAGATTTTATCCAATTGAGAGGTTAGTTTGTAGTTTTTAACCTCCACTAAATCCTTCTCGCCTTTTGAAATTTGCAGTATGTCTACAACATCATCTACAATAAACTTGTATTTTACACTTCCTAGTAAGAAATAGTGATCTCCTATATAATTTGACACGATTGTGTCTAGATCAGAATATACAACTTTGCACAGTGGGATGTCCCAAAAATGACCAAATGGAGTTTTTTTAATCTTGTCAACTACTTGATCACGAAATCTATTGACCTTCAAGAACTTTAGCAATGCGTATGACAGCATTTGTGTTGATCTGTAACAAATATAATAGATATTAATTTAGCAGAACTTACTGAATTTCAGAACTAACGTTTTTTGATAGAATAATACACAAACTTACTCTTTGTTCTTTCATCCCTTTGTTCGCACCTACCTTTATTGACCTGAATGTTGCTATTGTCACATTCTTCGAAATTCTTACGAAATAATGTCTCTTTCGATTTCGATCTGGTACATGATGAAGGACTGGAGATTGTTTTTTCTTTGTCTTGAGGGGATTGAGTTAACCCAAGACTAAAGGTTGGAAGTGGTTGATTACTACTATATTTTGTTTGTTCTAATAGCACCTGAAGTTATTTATGTACAAGTATTAACAAAACAGAAGTAAGTATAAATCAGTTAACAAATATAACTTACTAAACAGGAAAGATATTATACTAACATCTTACTAAAAACATTTTTCTAACAACAATCTTTCTCAAAAAAACATCTTAATAAAAACAAATATTCAATAACAACATTTTACTAAATAAGAATATTTCATTATCATTATAAATTTACAAAAGGGAAAATAAACAACATGAATGTATAACTTCAGTTACGAAACGAAATAACTACAATAAAATTCTGTAAAAACATAAAATAAACTAAAAAAGACATAAGGCACTTTTATTACTCTAACTTAAGTCATTTGTACTTAGGAAAGATAATACACTAACATTATACAGTAACAAAAGTAGGACAAGATTAACCTGAATGTCTATCTTCATTTACGATAGGGAATACATACAACGTTTTTGTAAAAAATATAAGAATAATGAAACAATACATAGGACACATTTCTCATTCTAACTTAAAAGCAACATCAATATGGAAGAAATATATTTCACTAACAATATACATTAACAGAATGAAAAGTAAAAAAAAGATGAATGTGTAACTTCATATATGAAACGGAATACCTACAACTTATTTGTAAAAAAATATAAGAAAACTGAATAAACAAAGCGATAGCAATATAGATAAAGATATCATTTCGTTGTAATAGGGTTTCAAGCAAAGATTTCATTTCGTGGAAATAGGGTCTCATTTCGATGTAAAAACGTAGGTAGAATATAAAAAACAAAGTTATTTTATGATAAATAGAAATAATCTTAAGTTTTTTTCTTCTTACCCGACTGTAGAAGCCTTTCCAAGTCGACGGCGATCCATTTTGTTTATTGTAGAACAGAGGAGAAGTAGGTGTCGTCGCTACTTGCTTGAGTACGATTCGGTGTCGGAGCCGTAGGTTTATCACAGATGATCTGGATGTATAGTATGTTGTTGCCAAAACGTCGTTCTTCTTCAGACAACATGAGCTTCTTCGCCCCTTTCAGTGATTGGAATGGAAGGGATGCTAGGGTCCTTTCGCCGGGCGATGGGACGTGACATGACAAAATGGCTGCACAAGAAACTTTTCTCTTTTTTTGCATAAACGAAATGAATGCATAACACAGATCGAGAATTTGAAAATTGTTACAGGGAGATATCGTATCTTTGTTGCACTGCATTCGTTTTTTTCTTGCACAGTGAGGATTTGAAGATGCTAACTAAGATCTACGGTTAGGATTATGGGCCTTACTTTCAAATGTGAGGCCAGGCCTTATCAGATAATAACTATATATATATATATATATATAAATATATATAGGAAGAAATTCAAGTGCCGCCTGTTATAAATAAAGTATTCAAAAAAAAAAAGAAAAAGAAAATAGAATGACAAACAAACAAAGAAATAAAGAAAAAATCACTTAATAATTCCCTAAGTTTTGAGTTAGATACCATTTTAATTTCCAATGTTTTAAAACTGTCAAAATGACACCCAAGGTTTACAATCATATATGGACTTATCAAACAAAATATAGTTCATTCGATATATGATTATTACTACAGTTAAAAAGTCATGATTCAAATCCTAATGGACGTAGAACTTTTAAAAAAATATATATCATATATGAACTTCTAGTCAACATCCCATCTATAACATAATTTCATGTGACTGCATCAGGTTTTTTTTAAGACAAGACCTTTCCCTTATAAGCAACATCTCTTTCCTTATTTCCCTTTCTCTGTTTTTTTTTCCTTCCTTTTGGCAACCTTCTCCAACAATTCCTCCATCTTTGGCCGATGATATCTCTATAAGTCATGTCTCTATCGTTCGTGGCTTAAATGCTAGACTAAGGACTCTTGAACTGAGGAGAATCTTAGAAGAAGGTTTTTAAAGTGTCTAGGACAATTAGTAGTCGCTTTTCCTTCATGATACTCGCTCCTTTGACCTCTCCTCCTACGTTACTCCTCCAACAGTCCAATGGTTGGTAGGTTTTGTTGGATAAGAGGATAAAAGTCAGGTTGGGGATGTAAAGGTTGAGATGTGAGGAATTAAATATGTGAGGGTATGACAAACATTCATGTAAAAAATTAATGGAGCCAAGGATTAATAAATTTTAGGGCATCATTCGATACATATAAAATTTTAAGTACAAAAATGATATTTCACTTAAATCTTAGGATATTATTAGGTAATTTTTCTAAAAAATAACTATAATTACAAGTAGATTGTAATGATGTGATGGTTACGATGCATTAGCAATAAAAAAAGTTCAATGATATATGATTCTAAAAAATTGAAAAAAAAAAGTAGAAATGCGAATCAAACAAAATAATGGAAAAGAAACCTCTTTTCCCATAATGGACGAGAGAGCAAGAAGATTCTTCTCTTGTGATGCGTTTGTTTCAATATTTGTCATCAATCATTACAACAAACAAAGGAAAAACAAGGATGATGGAGCTCAATGATGGGATGATCTCCCACAATGCCACCAGAAATCTCTAGTATGAATACACATGGACCTTAACCTTCCTTTTCCTTTTGTTTTAGATGGAAAAGGAAGAGTAATCAATTTGAAAGGATAAGAATATAAGAGAAAAGAAGAAGTCACAAAGGACACCATCGGATCGAAATGGAATGTAGTGGATCATTTACATAGAAATCCTCTTCAATCTTTATACTATGATTTACAAGATTAGACACCATTTTGGTTAGTTGATAATACATATAAACATGCCCAGCTGAGATGAGCTTGTTAAGTTTACCAAGCACAAGGAAGAGGATAGTTCGCTTAAGTTCGGCTCATGTACACCTACTACCTCTTGTTAATTGAATTGAAACAAAACTTTATTCAGATGTAATTTTTATTAGTTAAATTATTTTTTTTTGACATATATTGGTTGTGGAATAGTCTTAAATTGACTTCAATAGAATTCAGATTTAGAAGAATGATGTGAAATACAATATTCTAATGGCCGAAATATAAAAAAGTGCAGAGGCGGAAAGCTGTTGACGTAATGCTTTCTTGTTGCTCTTTTGACTGGTGGAAAGCTTTTGGCAATGGATGATGACACGGCCTTCGAGATGGCCCTACCCTACTGCCATATGGACAACATCTCATACTGCTGGAACCTGACGGATCGTCAGGAAAAGCTAATGGTCATCTAAACAGACATCTCTTAAATTATAAAGAAAAAATCAATTACAAGAAAAAGAAAATTTAAAACAAGCTCAATTGTAAGTAGAATCTTGTGGTGTAATTAATTGAAAATATTCTATAGAAGAAACTAAATATGGATTAACAAAATTTAAAAGTCATTCTAAAAATACAACTAAAAATATAATACAAAAAAAATTTATTCAAGATATGAATATTTTAATTCAAATGTTTTTTAGTTTATTATGTAAAATATTATTAATCTCTGATGTTTGGACAAGTTTAAATAATTTTCTTTGTGTTTAACTACACATTGGATAAATATATCTTGGAATTTACAAAAAAGAATAATTACTTTTAAAATTTTTACTCATCCACGTACTAGTAAAGCTATTGTAAATGTTGTATACTATGGAGTTTAGAATAAATAATAAAATTAATATAATTTCTTTTGATAATGCTACTAATAATAATGTTGCAATTGACATATTAAGAAGAAATTTAAAATTTATGCTAAATGATGATTTATTTCATTGTAAATGTAGTTGTATAACACGTGTATCTAGATTATTTAAAATAAATTAATGTAATTATGTTTCTATAATCTGGATAATTAGTTTAATGATGTGAATTTGTGTTAAACTCTTTCTAATTTATTGGTATTGATCTCGAGTATTTTCTTACTGTGTAGTATTTTGGATTTTTGTGTTTCCATGTATGAGTGTGTAGGACCAAAAGGAAGAAAAGTCAGCTCTACACTGTACCCACCACCCTTCACTATGCCCTTGCATGACCCTCGCAACCTTGCACCATACTGTGTTGTCGATACATCGGGATCTTTGAAGCTGTAGGTGGTGAACGACGACAACTAGGCAAGGGCAACAAAAGAGAGAAGAGGAATGATGTTGGGGTGGCAGACCGGAGGGGAGAAGGAGAGTGAGTGCAGAGGAAAAACCACAGAAAGAGAGAACCAGAGAAGCAAAAAAGGGAGAGAGAAAGAAGGTGGGAGTGTTCGTCGGTGGTGAGGAAAGCTGCTGATGATCAAAGAACCCAAAGAATGCCGAGGCGAGGGGGAAGGCTGTCGGAGAAGAGAGGGATTGCTGGATATCCACTTTATGTACGTGTTCCCATCCTTTTTTCTTCCCTCAGTTTAAGTTCTAGATTCTTGATTAATGTTGTGAATTTAGTTTTAAAAAATTACGAATATAAGTTGATTAACATGAAATCATGGTTGTGTATTGATCCAAGAATTTTTCCATGATTTATCAAGAGTTTTTAAGAGATTTTCAAGATTTTGCTACAGTAGCTTGAGATGAGTCATGTTAGCTTCCGAAATCTTGAGCTATATTTCATGATTTTTGATAAAATTTGTCTCAAATATAAGTAGATTTAGCATGCTAGTAGTGAGATTTTTTACAGGTTTTGTGGTTCATCGAAAGTGGATCCGTCCAATGTTCCAATTTCGGTAAACGACTGCTATAAGGCAAAGGTCAGATTTCAGAAATTACCTAGAATAACATACCGAAATGGTTTAGTATACCAAATCAAGGGATTTTGGCAAACCGTTGAATTTCGATTTGTCGAACCAGGGCCCCGAGCCACTTTCAGGTTTGGGACATTTCGGTATACCGAAAGATTTTGGTCTGCCGAAACAGATTTTTTGACTAGTTTCTGAGTTTCTCAAATAATTGAAGTAATGCCTTATATATATGTTTAGGTATGATTGTTTAGTAAGATTTTCTTGAGATTTAAGCAAGATTTATAAAAAAAGCCATTTTAGAAAAAGAATTGTTTTATAGAGTGATTTTCTGTAATGGAAAAAGATTTAGAAAAGAGATTTCAAAGAAAGATGCGTAATTTCAGAAATAGATTTTCGAGATTTCTATGTAGATCTACGTAGTGGTAGGACAGTGACCTTGAGGTTTAGGACCCAATTGGTAACGATCATCGTTCGAAATCGTGAATATCGAGGTTGGAAACTCCGATGAAAGAGATTGAGTTCCTTAGAGAGACTGATAATAGTTGGGTCAAGTAAGATGACCTGAGTGTTTAAACCTCAATGGGATATTAGAAGAACACATCTCAGTGCAATAGGAAAAGAAAAGAGAAAAAATTAGTGAGCCCATTGGTCGAGACAGTAGTATGTCGGTATAGGGTTTTTCACCGTGGCAATATAGGAGGTTGAGATCGGTGTCTCTCCAACTACTTGTGGCCAGGTCACTCCTGATTAATGTAGCACTAGAAAAGATTTTTAGTTTTGAGATTGTATAATAGTTTTAAGCTACAATCGAGCTAAGTTTTGACTTCTGAGTTTTAACCAGATTCTAGTTAAGATGAGAATAGTATTTTAGGACTAGTTCCAACCAAAGAGTTGTATTTTAGTCAAATTTGATATTTGTGTTTTGGGTTGGAGTCTAATCCAGAGTTATTTCCAGAAAAGTATTAGAGCATAAGATTTTAAAACAGAAAGAGAGTTTTTGAGAAAAACATGAAGATTTCCTAATAGATTTATGAAAGAAATTTTATTTTTTAAAAGATATGTTTTGTCAAGAATTTTCAGAAAGAATTTGAAAGAATTTTATTCTAGTTTTGAGAATCTAGAATATAGTTTTGAGATGTTTTCTACCATGTTCTAGTAAGCATGTATTGGGTGACTTAAAAGTCATTTATACATGTTTTTATAATGCTTTATTTTCTGGTGCTCAGTTGGAATGTAATCCAACCTAGTGTTCATAGACGAGAGTCACTAATCGTAGACATGTTTTAGGTAGTTAGTAGCTTAATTTTCTTTTTTAGTCTAGTTAATCCTAGTTAGTAGTGCAATTTCTGTAGCACACATTTGGAGGGCGTTACAAGTTGTCATATTTTAATTTAATTATACAAGAATGCATACAATATATTAGACCATATGTAAAAAATATTAGATCATCTATTTCATATATTTAAACATCACCTAAAAGATTTCTTGAATTTAGACAATTATGTATAGATAATGGTGTCAAACCTAGGAAATTTAAAATAGATGTTCAACAAAGATGAAATTCAACATATGATATATTAAATTCATATTTACCTTGTAGTACTTTTATTACAATGTATTATAATGGAAAATCAAATGATCTTTTAAATTATAATGATTGGAATAATTGTATTCTAAATTATAAGTTTTTAAAACCTTTTTTTTCTGCTACTAATGTCTTGTCTTGACAATATTTTCCTAGTAGTTTTTATTTTTTACCTAATCTTTTTAAAATCACTACTAATTTTGCATCATATAAAGATGCCACATGTTTTCAATATATTATTGCAATAATAGAATAAAAATATAATTTTTATTAGAATGAACCTCCAATGTGGTGTTGTTTAGCAATAATAATGGATCCTATGCATAGATTAATCACTTATATGGTAACGATTGATGAAATTTTTACTAATATGAATAAAGTTAATTAAGTAGACGAATTTAATTTTAAAGTTAAAGACAAATTGTATAAATTGTTCAACGAATATGTTTTTTTTTTGGCAATGGTATGTTATGTTATATTAGATTTTAATCCTAAGGACAATAGTCCAGGGGAATCAAGGGTCTAGACAATCACAAAAATACTTAAGCAATGTTCTTGCCAATAATACAGACGGCCAGCAAGCTGGCAATAATGTTTTCAAAATTCAAAAACAAAAGACAAGCTACTGCTCCATAGCTTCAGCAGCAGCAGTAGGAATAGTGGAGTCATTAGAGGTGGGAGGAGCAACAGAGGAAGCAGATAAGTTCTCTGCCCAGACAGCCTTCATAGAGGCTAATGTGCTCCTCAAATCCTCCTTTTCAAAACCTGGTAGAAGAAAATCTAACCAGAGCCCCATTAGTCCAATTATATCAGAAATAATAACATAAGTAGGCTTGAAAGTATTGCGGAATATCCTGCTGTTTCTTTCTTTTCAGGTTACCTAGAGGATAACCTGAATCAAAACAAACCAACTGCAGTTATTTAAATGAAATTTAAGGACAGGTTTATGCAGATATAAGTAGCCCAAATTGAAATATCCAGGATATAGTTGGGAGCATAAAAAAAACTGCCAAATCTGTGAGACAAAATCGCAAAACATAAACAGATGACCATGTAGTGTTATGCTGAAAAGAAGTAATAGATTGCAGAATCTCATTTGTTCAAAATCTGCACCCAATCGACGAACCCTGAAATGGAGTCGTCCGAACAGAAACAATGTTCGCGTAGATCTGCTAGTAGGCGTAGATCTGCAAGTAGGCGTAGTTCGATCGGACTGAGGAAAGAAGGAGGGAGAGGCAGATCTGAGAGGTAGAAGGAGGGAGAGGCAGATTTGCGAGAGGCAGATCTGAGAGGTAGAAAGGGGGAGAGGCAGATCTGAGAGGTAGAAGGAGGGAGAGGCAGATCTGCGAGAGGCAGACCTGAGAGGTAGAAGGGGGGAGAGGCAGATCTGAGAGGAAGAAGGGAAGAGAGGCAGATCTGCGAGAGGCAGATCTGAGAGGAAGAAGTGGGGAGAGGCAAATCTGAGAGGTAGAAGGGGGGAGAGATAGATCTGCGAGAGGCATATCTGAAACCACGAAATCTTGAAACCACAGAAAATACCTCCCTTGGAATCGTATCCGTCCTGACATCCCCGGGCAGCTCCCTGACGAAAGAGTGGTCCCAAATCAAGTCCTCGAGACAAACCTTGACCTTTTCTACCCCCTCACTCCCGATCGAGTTCCTCCCCGCAACAGCCGCCAAAGGTGCTTCCAAGGCCACGCCTTTCCCGTCCGCGGGGGACCCCATCGTCGCGAAACCCAAAATAACGATGATGATTCTAGAATGTGGAGTAAAATAAAAAACAAAAAGATAAATATTTTAAATCAATGAGTAATAATGAATTAGAAATTTATTTAGAATGTCGTTTTGGTTTTGATGAAAATATTAAATTAAATGTATTAAAATGGTGGCCTACTAATTCATATAGATATCCTATTATTTCACGTATGGTAAAATATTTACTAACAATTCCAACGTGCAATGTAGTATTGAAGTCTAATTTTTCCATAGGTAAAAGAATCTTAAGCGATAGAAAATACAAATTATCAGAGACATCGGTGGAAGCTTCAGTATGTATAAAAGATTGATATGATGTTATGGATAAAATTCACAATTTAAAGTCGAATGACAAATTAGGAAGAAGATGATACGACTTCTATGACACATACAAAATGCATCTCTATAAATTTTGTTATTATACTTTATTGTAACATGTAAAATTTTATCTAAATAATTTTTTTATTTTTTGTAATTTCAATTATTAGAAAAATAATAACATATTTTAATTATTTTTTATACTTTTTTTATGGCCAAAGGACCCAATCAAGCCCAATCCTCCCTAAAAGGGTCAAAGGGCCCATAAAAAACTAAAGGACCCCACCTAGCTTGACCCTCTAGGTTCGATTCAGCAAGAGTCGGGCGGCTAGGATTGGATTGACGCCCTAGCTATGGCGACCCCCCTTTACCCTAGCTAGTCAACAAATTGGGTCAGCTCAACCCAACCCAAGCCCTTTTGTGCCATTCTTTTTGTGGACTGACCAATCCAACCTGACCCTTTTTACTTGTCTATGGGTTTGATTATTCGTAGATTATTAGTGTAGTATTACATGACATATTATGTATATATTAATTAATTATTAATAAAAGTCAAAAAATTTAAATAACTTATGTGAATGAGGATTTCTTTTATTATTTGATCACGATGTCTTTCTTGTCAAAAGTTCCTTAGTCCTAGCTATGGAATAATAATGTTTGAGAATGCATAATTGTTTTTTTTTTGGGACAATGTGTTTTTTATAAACTTTTTTGGAAAAATGTTGACATGGCATAAAGTGAAGTCCGTTTTATTACAGGGGTTTTCTGATAGCCTAATGGTCACGAAGGATTCTCCTACTCCCTACAATTGCGGGTTCGAAACAATCCCGCCTGGACGCATGCCCTGACTTGAGTTCGTGCAATTGGATATCAAACCAAAATATATCAAATATTGATTTTCTTAATAATAATATTAATTTGGTTGATTATTTGTGTAGTCGGTATGCTGCATCTTGATTGGCACACTGCATTAACTAGCAATACTCGTCAGTTGGTGGACTCAAAGCACTTGCAGCTTCTAAATTAGAACTTGAGTTCTCTTCTATCGCCTCCTCCTCCTCCTCCTCCTCCTCTTTGGCTGTTGTTGGTGGAAACCAGGCAGTATGGCTTGACCCCGTAGCTTGGTGAGAGTTTTTTCTGACGTGTTTCTTTGCTTTGCTTGGTGGCTCTACTTGCTTTGATAGTGCCTTTTGTTTTTGTGTTTGGTAGATTGGTTTCGATTTTTTTGTTGGTGATTTTTGATGAAGCAAGTTCATTGATGATTTTTTTGGTTTTGGTATGTGGATTTGTTACTATACGATTACTACATGTTAGTCGCTGGACTTGAAAATTGGACATAGATGGTGGAGGATTTTTTTTGGTTGTTTTATGATATTTATTGGCTCCTCTACGTCAGCCTTTTGTCGTGTAATTTTGCTTGCGTTTGTGCAAATTTACATGTGTTATTCTGTTTATAATTAAGATCTAGTAGAAGGTGTTGCTACTTAATCAATGAATTCAAATTCTTCGATTTTGCATTGTGTTGAGAAGTTGTAGGCGTTGTTTATCTCATCCATTGATGTTATTAAATTAAGTTGCATGTGTATGATGCAATAATCTGAACTCCCAAGTTGATGTTGCTGTTCTTTTCCCAATGGAAACTTTGAATAGGAGAATTGAAAAGGAGAAAAAATACAAATGTATAGAAAGTTTTTTGCAAACGGTAATCTATTATCAAGTAAGTCAATACAGCCAAATATGAAGTATTTTGTGCTAAGAAATTATTACATTTCCACGGAATCTTTTTTTTTTTTGTAAACGGTAATTGATATATATTACACGCAAACACTTGGCTATGATAAACCACCACCAAGTGATGTAATATATATGATGTCCGTGGGAGTCGAACTCCCGACCTCTTGTACAACTACAAAGAGACTTCACCACTACACCAAGTGACTACAGACCCACGGAACCATATTTCCAACAAATAAAAGCAAGATGTCCAAAAGACAGTAAGTAGAAACATAGACTGAAAAGAAGCAGAATTACTACGACTAACAGGATGTTAGTCATTGCATGGGATTGTCCTCTAAGAGAGCAGGAGTTGAAATATTGCTTTTCCATTCCTACTGGTCATTTTTTGGAGCCATTGGGTCAAGCTCCATGTCTTTGTTCTGCTGGAAAGTCGAAATTGAATGCAGAACTTCATTTTTTTCAAATCTTGTACCCAGACACTCTATCCAACAATGACTCAAGGAAATGATGTCATTTATAATCATACTGGTATTTTTATAAAGTCCCCTGAAAGTTCTGTTATTTCTTTCCTTCCAAACAGACCAAAGTAAAATTTGGACAAAAGTATGAGAACCTTTTAATGAAATTTCAAATTTTAACACAGGAGGAATATAGAACAAATCTGCTATTGAGAGAATAGCAGGATACAATGGACCAATAGTAAAAGCATTCCAAATCGAATAAGTAAAAGGATAGTATAAGAGGAGATGAGTAACAATTTCACTAGATTTATTACAAAAAATACATAGATTAGAGCCAATCCATCCCCTTTTGCATAGGTTGTCTTTGGTCAAAATTTTATTACAAATAACCAACCACGAAAAGAGTTTTATTTTGAGTGACACCCAGCAGTTCCATATTTCCCTAAGATACTTAAATCTGAGGCCGCCATCATTTAATATAGCATAGCAGGATTTAACAGTAAAATTATTACTGGTAGGCTTCCAAATAATTGTATCTTCATCCTCAGTTAACCAGGTGTTGTTGAAAATTCCAATTAGATTTTCTAATTGAGCTTGTAAAGTTCCAGCATCAGTTTGTGTCAAAGGGTTAGAGAAAAGCTTATTGAAATCTGTGCTAATAGTCTCAAAAACCTTTGTAACAGAGGCTTGCTTGAATTTTGCCATTCTAAAGATATCAGGTAAGATATCTTTTAGTTTTACACCATTCCACCATCTGTTTTCCCAGAAGACAGTGTTTTTCCCATTATTTACATGAAATAAGGTAAAACCATTTATAATATCGAAGCTTTTTTTGATTTCTAACCAAAGAGGTGATGATCTACCATTGGAGACATTAAGGAGAGCACCCGGCCCTTTCCTAGCAAGATATTTAGCTCTAATAATGTCTTTCCATTTCAA